>VDFB02353493.1:281038274-281196864 GCA_007258455.2 Sequoia sempervirens | reverse complement strand
ATAGCCAATATTCAGAGTATACATTGCAAATTGGGCTATTGTTTAAAGGAAATCAGTTATGTGTTCCAAGAGGGTCAATGAGGGAAAATCTCATTCAAGAAAAGCATAATGGAAGTCTTAGTGGACATTTTGGCATCAACAAGACTTTAGAACTAGTGCAAAGATTCTATTACTGGCCCAAGTTGGCAAGAGATGTTAGAAAGTATGTGGAACAATGTGTTGTGTGTATGAAAGCTAAGGGAGGAGCTAGTAATGCTAGTCTATATCAACCCCTACGCATTCCTAATAGACCATGGGAGTGTGTAAGTAGGGATTTTGCGGTAGGCCTTCCTAAGACCAAGATTGGTTTTGACAGTGTCTATGTAGTAGTGGACAGATTTAGCAAAATGAGTCATTTTATTCCCTGCAAAACTACTCATGATGCTAGCGACATAGCTCATCTTTTCTTCAAGGAGGTTGTAAGGATCCATGGATTTCCTTTGAGCATTATTTCAAACAGGGATGTGAAGTTCATGAGTCACTTTTGGAAGACTCTATGGAGCAGATTAGGTACCAACCTATCTTTTGGATCAGCTTACCATCCTCAGACCGATGGTCAAACAAAGGTGGTTAACAGAGTGCTAGGTAACCTTCTAAGGTGCCTAACTAAGGAGTATGGATAGACATGGGATATGGTTATATCACAAGTTGAGTATGCTTACAATGATAGTGTGAACCGGACCACAGGGAAGAGTCCTTTTGAGATTGCGTATGGGATGCACCCAAGAGGAATATGTGAGCTCAAAGATCTTGGAGCTATGGAACATAGAAGTGGACATGCATAAGACTTCAGTCAGACCATGAAAGAGATTCAGGAGCAGGTGAAGAAGATAGTCACCGAGGCTACACAAAAGTTGAAGGAGAAGGTAGATTTGTCAAGGAAGGATGTGCAATTTGCAGTAGGGGACTATGCCATGGTCCACCTTAACAAGTCAAGGTTGTAGAATGGAATGTGAACCAAGTTGCAAATGAAAATATTAGGACCATGCAAGGTATTGGACAAGTATGGGAAGAAGGCCTACAAGGTGGAGTTACCTGCCGATCTAGGGATCTCTCTAGTGTTTAATGTAGCTGATTTGATCCAGTATAAGGGGACAGTCAATGATGTGGATCAGAACAGTAAGGAGATTTTCAAGGACATCAGAAATATATCCTTACCTAATCAAGACAAGCCTCAGGCAGAGAATATCTTGGAGTCAAGAGTGAAGAAGGCTACAAGACACAAGGTATACATGGAGCACCTTATCAAGTGGAAGAACAAGCATGAATCAGAAGCTACATGGGTACAAGAAGATCAGTTCAATAAGTTTGGTATTGACCTGACATTTCTCTCTCCTTCCATTCCTTAGTGTTTGTGCAGGGAGGGGGAGAATGGTGAAGGAGCACCTAGGCAACACACCTAGGAAGCAGTCTAGTTTGAATTTTGTTTGGGTATGTTATTTTTGAAGGTCATGTTGACCATTTTGTTAGCATTGGAGGATTATGAATAATTTTTGATCTGTTGTGATCAGTGGAATTAGAAGTGGAAAGAATGGATGGGTTTTGAAGCTCATTCTTGTTTAGGTTGCTAACCTTGGAAAAAGTTAGAAAACACAGTGGATTTTGGTAACGTTGGCCATTAGGTCATGAAGAAGTCTGACCAAAGAAGATAACTAATTGAGGAGACTTATTTAAGGTGAGACTCGACCTGTAAACAGGGTTAGAAGGATTGGTATTGTGAAAACATTTTGTGAGTTGAAATAAAATAGTGTTCTTGAAGGTTATTTCTAATTTTTGCTTGATAACAGAGTTTTAAATGGATTGAAATAACTACTTTTCTATGAGTAGAATGTAGTGTTGATAGAATACAAGCTTTGTGTGCCATCTATTTTCCTTTGTGATTCATTTTCATCTTTTGTTTGTAAATAGTTTGATTTCTTTCTTTTTCTGGCCTGAACCAGGCAGTCTTGAGAAAATGGAGTGCTAGATCACTTTCCCACCGTACAAATTGTACGGCCCTTTGGGAATAGTGACTAGGCTCCATGAGTGTAAATATGGTAGGTTCTAGGAGTTGTGTGTGTATAGGAGTAGTGAGCAAAGTCTTGCCCTAGGTGAGCCAGGAGTCCGGCTAGGGAAGACAGGGAGTACATAACTCAAAATTTGCAGGGGTGTTTGAAACTCGTAGTTTTTGTTGTTTGAGAAGGTAGGTGGAGGTCTTACCTAGGTCAGGTAACTAGGAGGAAGCTCTATTAACATTTTAGGTTGGAGAAAGGCTTAGCAGATTGGAAACAGCCAGAGAAGGTTGGAAAACCCTAGATTTTGGCAAATTTCAAGTTGAGGCCTTGTACGGCAGATGAAGACTCAAGACCTTGAAAACCTTTGAGTGGTGGAAAAATGGACCAGGAACCCCAAGGAAAGTTTGGGTTGTGCTTTAGAAATAATGGAGTTTAAGCCCCTTTCCTCAGAGAAAGAGGCCTAATTGGGGCTCTTTGCTAGTAGCCCTTTTTAACCCTAAAAGAGGGTTTTGATGAAAGTGAACAGGAATTGGAGCAAGAAGGATAATCAAGAACCAAAAATTGATTGATTGCAATGTTATAAAAACCTCCACACCCCTGCAAGTAAAAATGCAACTTTGGAGGTATGGTTAGTCTTTAGGGCAGACTAAAGGTTAAGGAAGAGTGAGAGTTGTTGCACCAAGATAGACTTGGGTGGTTGAATGGAGATGATAGTAGGGTTGGCCAGGAGAACCAGGGGTGCCTAACAAGCATTAGGGCCTATAGGGTAAGGTGGTGGAGAAAGACACCAAAGGGGTTTGCCAAGGTGAGACCCAGAGCCTGGGACAGTGAGTGTTCCATCCAACCCTACCCTATCAACATCTAATACTTGCATGTGTTTGTGGGATAACTTGTTTTTTTTTAGCATCAAGTACCACTTGCATTTTATTTTTTGGAATCTCATCCAATGCCACATATTCCTTTTTGGATAGTTCATGCCTCTTTTCCTACAACTGGTCCTTATACATGACCTTCTCATTGAATATAACATCTATGCTCCTAATGATTTTATGATTTTCATAATCCCATAACCGATAACCAAATTCATCTACTCCATATCCAATGAAGGTACATTTTTTAGACTTAGCCTCAAACTTGGTTCTATTTTCAATATCAACATGGACAAAAGATTCACAACCAAAGGTTTTCAGAAATGAATAGTTTACCTTTTTACCCATCCAAGCCTCCTCTAGAATGCCACCACCTAAAGGATTTGAAGGTCCCCTATTTATTAAATAAACAACGGTATGTACAACATCTACCCAAAAGTGTAAGGGTAGTCCAACATGCAATCTCATTCTCCTTGCATGCTCCATAATGGTCCTATTCATCGTCTCAAACACACCATTTTCTTGTGGGGTTCCAAGAACTATTTTCTGCCTACGGGTTCTATTATATGAACAATAATTTTTAAATTCTCTGCTGCAATACTCGCCTCCATTATCAGATTTGAGACACTTCAACTTTTTTCCTGTCTCATTCTCAACCAAAGATTTCCACTTTTTTAAAAGTTTCAAATACTTTTGATTTTTTTTTAGGAAATACACCCATGTTTTCCAAGTTGCATTATCAATAAAAGTAACATAATAATAAGAACCACCAAGAGAAGATACCTGAGCCGGTCCCCATACATTTGAATGCAGAAGCTCTAATTTCTCTCTTATTCTCTTTCCCAACTTTGAGAAATCAGGCTCTTTTTTGTTTTCCATAAACACAATTTTTGTAGAACTCCAAGTCAATCTGCTTCAAACCTAGTAGCAGCTTTCTGGATTGAATGATCTTTATCCCTTTCTCACTCATGTGCCCAAGTGTATGATGCCACAATTCTATTTTTGTCCCTGTAGCAAATGCTATAACTATGTTAGTAGCATCTGTTTCTATAGAAGCTAAGGTAGAATAAGTATTACTAGTACACAAATACAATGTGCTTCAATACCTTTCTAAATTCTTTTAGCTACTTCACTTTTAAATGCACCTTTAGGGCATTCTGTAGAATTTTTTAAAAGTGTAACTATAACTCCTTCATTACCAAAGTTTCTCCCCCTGAGAACATAAATTCCTTCTCAAATTTGGAACATGTCTTACCTCCTATAGCAACCATTCATTTCCATTTTGTAACTTGATTTTTATCTTTCCTTTTCCAACAATCTGACAGGGTTCATCATCACCCAAATATACCTGTCCAAAATCACCTTGAACATAATCTACAAAATATTTCCCATATAAAAGTACATGAAATGAAGCCCCTCGAATCTACTACTCGCAGAATCATTAGCATTATCTTAAACATAGAAATTAAAGCATCCTCAAGTAAACATTAATATCATTTTGCAACATTAGCTTCCTTTTGTATCACACTTCATGTTGTCCGCCTCCTTGCTTTCTCCTTTCAAGACTAATAACTCTTCTTCAAGTGTCCTGGCTTTCCATAGTGCGAGCAATCCATTTTTCCTCTGGATTTAGATCCTCCTTTCTTCGACTTCCCTTGTGACTTCCTATGATTTGTTTGGATTTTTCCTCCCTCCTTTGTTCTTTCCTTGTTCTCTATAGTAAAAACATTACTCGATGTTGAACTCTCACCTGTGCTTTTCCATCGCATTTTCTCGCTAAGGATAACACAAACAACATCATCAAATTTCAATGTATTTGAACCAGAGACAGAGTTACTTACAACCATTACCAAGCCATTCTAGCTTTTTGGCAAAGAACATAAAACCAAGAGAGCCATCACCTCTTCATCAAAATTCACTTTTATAGAAGTTAACTAACCGGTAATCAGATTAAACTCATTTAAATGATCTGTCATAGATCCACCTTCAATCATTTTCAAATTAAACAAACACTTCATGAGATATAACTTATTTGAGGTTGAGGATTTTTCATACAATTTAGCCAAAGCTTCCATCAGATCCTCTATTGTCTTTGCTTCTATTATATTGAACACCACAGATGGTGCAAGGCACAACCGAATGGTTCCCAGTGCTTTTCCATCTATAATCTCCCATTCTTCATTGGACATCATAGCCTCTTTCTTTGCTTTTTCTTGCAATGACCACCATAGATCCTTTTGATACAAATAATCTTCCATCTGCATCTTCCATAGTTGATAATTCTAGCTGTTGAACTTCTCAACCTTGAATTTTCCTTCTTCCATTGCTCCCACTCAAATCTATACGTTTCCTTCCAATCAACCGAAATAAACACAACTCTAATACTAGTTGTTAGGGTTCAGACATATTGGAGCAATAAAAAATAATAATTATATGCAGATTAAATAACCTAGAATCAACAATGAAGAATAACACAAAAGAGATCAACATAGAATTTAACATTGTTCACCCAATATGGGCTACATCCACAGAAACTCATCCATACAATGATTTTATTATCCAGTGCAAAACCGATTACAATCTCGTGAACACCATACCGCAACATACATCCCGATCCCTTATAACAAGCTTTTTGGAACCTTCTACAATTAGGGTTTTACAAGGTCACTTTTCATTTGACGTGCTAACAAAAAAAATGACGTGTCAGTAGGAAAAAACTTTGACATGTTAGTGGGAAAAAACCTTGACATGTCAACAGGAAAACCTTAACGTGTCAACGAATTTTTTTTTAGGGCGATGCCCTGAACCCGACAATACATTACAAGTGTACATTATTTTCATGATCATTTGCCATAAACCAACAACCTTTACTTATTTTTCCCCTTCCATTATCCCTTTCCCAAAAAATAAATAAATTATATATTTATTTAGTTCCCCTCTACATGTCCAATTCTCCACCTCTTTTCATTAAATCCAAATATAATCCTAATCTCCCTCTAAGTGGTTACACACACTTAATCCATGATTAAGTGGGTCAACCATCCCCATCACATCATGCACATGGTCCTTTGTGTTAGAGTAATAGGTTGTTTACTTAATTGATTTAATCATGTTGATTAATTAATTAAGTCACCTTTACTTTATTTCACTTAAGCTAAACTTAGGAATCTTTATTTTGCATTATTAAATTAGTCATGTTGTCTCATTCATTATGATCTTGACACTTGTCACATGCTAATTTAATCCTCATCCTAGGGTTCTCACCTTTAGGGTTTTGATCTCCTTTTTGAAGGATTGATCTCTTTGTAATTAAAAACTTCTCGGGTAATGCATCTTTTGCTTCATGTTTGCAGAGCACCATTCTTATGTCTCTTGATCTCCTTTGGTGATGGGTTATTTGCTTGTAGCTATTCATTGGGATCTGTGAGGTTGGATTATCGACTTCTGCATGGTATCTATTGATGGTGTTTTTATGCACTTCTCAACACAGGTAGTGCATAGGTGCACTACCTCTCTTGAAAGACAATCTTCCACAATCGGATTGCAGAACACTATCCCAAGGTCTCTCGGATGTCAGGTCATGATAGTACTTAGATACCTCAGTAGTTTGATGTGATTTGTTGGAATCACAAGGTGGTCTTATAGGAAATACAAAGCAAGGACACAAATCATGGAAGTTGGATCTTGAAATGGAGTTCTTGGGATAAAAGCTATTATGCATTGGCTGTAGGTTCAAACAGCAATCTTGGACTCCATTTAGTTGTTGGATTTGGCTTTACAATGTGCAATGAACCTTAGCATAGGTCAGTCATTAAAAAAGGGAAAAAGGGCGAGGGAGAGGAAAAGTTCCTAAGTCTGCAACTAGCTATGAATAGTAACAATGGAGTTCCTGCAATGGACAATTTCTTAAAACAATATCCCACTTAACCAGGGATTTCACAGTATCATGGAAATTGTGCTATCTTCTAAGGTCTGCAAATATTTTATCCTTCATCCACCACATACATGCATGAATCAAAGATAAATGTTTGGAGCAGCTTTGAAATCAAGTCCAGGCTAACTTTGCACAGTTGTCTACCATCAGCAAATAGCAAAAAGTATGGACAAAGAAATCATCAACATGGAAAGAATTTTCATAATCACCCAACAGCATTCCTAAGATCTATCCAAACAAATAAGACAGCTAACTAAACAACAATGAACTCTAAATCAAACATCTAACATTGGAGATTGAATCAAGTAACATGGAAGAAACCAAGAAAATACACCAAGTCAATGCCTTTTTTCTTATAAATTTCTGTAGCATGTCTTTACAACAACTCAACTCTCCCTTTTGCAAATGAGAGGAGTGCCCTATTTATAGTTTTCCAAAAGTTAAATGAATGGACAAGATTCATTCTTATTGTGTGGCCAAGATTCATTACAAAATAGGGTTTCACCTACCCCCAAATAGATCAAAATTTAAAATTACATTTTTGTTTTTACCTTGTTTCATCTTCTAGCTGATGGCACTGTAGCTCTTTTGTCTTTTAGCAACTTGCTATTTTTTGCTGTAGCTACTTTTCAGAAAGCTCTTCATCTTTGGCAGGGCTATATTCTTATCCCTTGGAGGCTGTATATTCGATGAACTTGAGGACGACCTCCTGGAGTTTGTCTATTTTGATGACCTCGCATCGCAACGCCTGGTAGCTCCACTCATTTGCATTTTCTTCCAGCCTTTTCCAATCTTCATCATATTTTGAGCCCTAGTCTCTGAACAGCTCTGATTGATCGAAGGCGCAGGGAGTAAAACTCAGGAACTTTGTCGTGATATCTCCAGCCACCCCGTCCTTCATCTTCTCCTGGAAGTAGGGTTTTATCTTTTCTAGATCCATTTGCACAATGGGCATATCGTAGCCCGTCATCAGCGTAAGATATCGAGCACATTCCGCCTGGATTTCCTTGATCGACTCAATATCTGGATCCACCTTGCTCAAGATTTTCTCCAACCTCTCCTTCCAGTTGTCGAAGTATTTGCATCATACTTCCATTAGCTAGTGATCTTATTTTTTAAATGCAAGCTTCTCCTCCCACGTGGCCTCAGGCATCCGAAGGATAGCTTCAATCCTTGGAAAGGTGGAGTCATAAGTTGCGGGGAAATTGGTGTAGAGCTTATTTGTGCTCTCTAGAGATTGTATCAAGTCCAAGAACTTGTTGGATGTGCACACAGCCCTGCTGATTCCCATATTCCCGACGTATGAGACCTGTCGGAACAAGTCTTCTGTGGTCTTCTCCAAGTTCTTTCTTCTTTCCATTTTATCAATTTTCTCTTTGGAGAGCAGCTGAGGGGCGGCCGTGGATGTAGTAGGTAGGTCTTCCACTGAGGACCATTGTTGTATGTAATCCGTCAAAGCTGCAACTTGTGCCTTGAGCTCATCCTTCAAGATTTTATCTTGCTTTATCAAGTGCACTACTGTGGCCACCGAATCCTCAAGGTGCTCGACCTTCTACTCTCTGGTTGTGGTCCCCAAGTCAATGGTGGAGATGTTATAACTCACCCCTGCTTGGCCAATTGTGGGCATTGCAATTTGTGCTGCTTGGGAGCCGGAAGCATCCATTGTTACTTTGGATCGGACCTTGGGCTTCTTCTCCTTCTTTGTTTTGATTTGGGCTCAAGCCAAGATGGCCTCCAACCTTGCCCTCGGGTCCTTCAGCATAGGGGTCATTTTTTCAAGCTATTTTTCCAACCATTTGGGTACAGCAGATTTCCCTTTGGGTGAATCATGGCTGCCTTCGCCCTTCTCAGTCAAGGGCAAGATTTCCACCTCTTTTTCTTTTTGGGATTCTCCTTTCTCTTTGGCAGTGTCCTCCTCCTCTTCATTGGAGTCATGAATGAACACGAGGCATTTGACAGGCAGCCTGGTGGATGGTTTCCAAATGGGACTTCCTTCCCTTGCTGTTTCCTTTTCTTTCTTCTCCTCAGTACCCTCGACCTCGGGGCTTTTGGCAGCATGGGTCCCAGCCTCAGTCAAATCCTTTATCTGTTGCTCTTCTGGTGGCTGCCCCTCTTCATCATGTGGTGACCCTTCTGTTTCCACCTCTGTCCCAACATTCTTCAATTATTGTGCCATTTCCTCTTCAAGGTCATCATCAAATGTTTGAATGATTACCTTAGCGTTAGAGTCGTCCTCCTCATCCCCACTCTCGGAAGAGCCTGTCTCCTCCTCCTCATAAACCACCCTGTCGATGGTTCGGTGCTCGTACTCAGGGTGCTCATGATACTCATCAGCCTCCTCCTCGACAGACTTCGAGGCTTCCTGTTCTCGTTCCTCCAACTCCTTCGAGATTAGCATCATGGCTTCCATAGCTGGTGGCCCTGTCGGTGGTTGTGAAGGTTGAGCGGTTGCAAGGACTTGCGCAAGGGCTGCTTGGAGAGCTGGATCCATCAAGATCTGGGAGAGCTCAGGGGGAAGGTTTTGCATGTGTCGTGTAAGAGTCTCGGGCATAGTGGCAACGGGAATAGGCAATGTTATTGCTACCAGAGGGAGCGATGTGATTGGCGACATGGCAGCAGAAGAAGGGGGAGTGGTCATGCCGGAAGAGGAGTCAATGATTATTACCGATCCGGCCTGAGGCGAAGGGGCAAGATGGACAGAAATGTCCACTGCCGGCGGGGAAGCGGCGACTGCAGCCAGGGAGGTGGGCAGTGCAATAGGAGGGGCAGGGAGAGCCAAGGGAGGCCGCAATTCTTCCGTACCTTTTGCCTGTTTAAGCCTTTTGGGGGATGAGCCTCCCGTTTCTTTCTTTGCATGGGCCTTGGGGTCTGGAGACTGCGCGGTCTCTGTTCCTTTTCTTTTTTGGGACCTGGTGACGGGAGGAGACTTGGAGGTCCCGCTAGTTGACGTGGTGGCAACAACATCATCCATGGCACTCGGCTCACTTTTGAGCCCCTCATAGGTCCAGACCACTCCTTGCCGCTTTAGATGTGCCACCTGCCCATCGATCCACTCCTTGGTACGAGTTAAGATCGGCTGGGTTATGGTGTCCAGGTCATCGACCTACTGTTCATCCCAGTCGATTGAGGGTATTGGCAGGTTGGTAACTACATGGTACCTTGGATGCATGATTGTGGACTCGTCCTCCTCGACTTGGTCCAGTACTGGAAATGGTTGCACCCTTCTTAGGAACAGTACCGTCATGCGCATGTAGTGCCTTGCGCGCACCTCTTTGTCATCTTGGCAGTCGCCCCAAAAATCCTCAATGTGATATTGATGGGCATATGCTGGCCCTAGTGCTTTCCTGACGTGGCCATGCGGGTCCATCCGTGGGCGAGCGATGTGCCAGTTGAAATGGTACTCCTTCAGCTCCTTCTCAGAGTTACCAGCACACTGTGACGCCTGCAGTCTATACATGCTCTGGCCAAGGGTCATGGGGTAGGAGATCCTCGCTATATGTTTGTTGCTGAAGATTGCCTATAGGTGTTGGAGCTACCGGGAAAGCTCCAGGAGGATGATTATGTCGTTGGGGTATCAAGGCAATCTATTCGGCCTTTCGGTGAAGCCCTGGGCCTAGATATATGTGAACTTCAGATATTGGATGAAAAGAAAAGCATATTGCTTTAGAAGCACTATGGTGTTGTGGGAGACCCTCTTCTCGAAGTCTCCGGCGATCAATCTGATGATATGGCCAATGAAGGCGTCGTTCACTCTACAGTAATCTTTCTTGAAATTCTGGTACTGGAGCTATGGATACTTATCAAATGGTTTGAGTCCTCGCTTCTGCCCCTGATCGGGTGCTACAAACAACCCGTTGTACTGCCTTTGATCCACCAAGGAGTAGACAAGGTAGGAGATCATATAGACTTTAGAACTCTTTTTCACGTTAACAAACTGCTCATGGAAGCAGTTGCTTATGATTCTGCCCCAGTAGAATGAAACCTTTGTTGTGACGTCCTCGTTCCCACGCACGATCTGTTTAATGAAATAGGCCATCCATTCCTGGAAGTAGGTAGCCGTTGGAAGACCCATAACCCTGCTCAACATGGTTACCAGGTCGTGGTAATCCTCATGGAAATCGCTACGAAAAAGCTCCTGAGGAACTTTCGTAGTGCTGCCTCATCTTTCCTTAAGCCAATGGAGGTTTATTGACTTCTTGCATCTTGTTGGGTTATCATCCCACGCCGCCTGACACTCTTCTATTGTGGGGACCTCCATCTGTTGGAATGTGGGAATGTGAAAGGTCTTGGTGATCCCTTCTGGTGACATGTCAGCGAGGATGTTTCCCTCCTTATCAACAATTGTTCTGGTATCGGTCTAGTAGGCTTCTCGACAAGCCATGACTAATTCGGGTGCCACGAGAGATGGAGGGAAACTGACAGCCTTAGCTATTCCACTCTGCCTTATCAATTTGGCATTCTTTGTCGTCGGGTTGACCCTGACCCTCTATGTGAATTCATTGATATCCACCTGGCCAATGCTAGTGTCGGTGATTTCCTTCCAATCCGTTATGACCTTTGAGTGGAGCGGCTCGCCCTGGAACTGGTACTTCATCTGATGCTTGTCTTCCTTCCCTCGAGGGGTCCTTCCTGACTTCTTCCCCTTGTCCCCTTTGGTGGATGCCCTTGAAGTTCTTGCACCTGATTCCATATATTCTGCAAGCAAGGGCAAAGTTAGCACAATGGGTCACAAAAGCATTCATGTTAGTCCATATCTCGAAAACAACCTCTATTTCAAATAATCAATTAAGCATATCATGAACTTTCATCTCTAGATGTTATTGACCTTCATTAAGGGCATTTGGACAATCCAGGCCTGGCAGGCTGGACTTCCCTGGCAGGAATGCTGTTCGAAAAGGGAAACACGGCGGAAGGCTCCCGAAGACTTTCTTTGGTCACATTTCAATATTTTAAGAGGCTCATGATGAAAAAAGGAAGAATTCAGCACGTGGGTCGAAGTTAGATCTCAGATTTAGGCTTGTTTGGATGGATTTAGGAGAGCTCAGAGGTCTCAGGCCAGAAAGTTGTCGGGAGATGGCAGTTTAGAGAGGCAGACAGCTGACAAAAATTTGAGGACAGAAGTCCGGGGTCCGGGGCCCGGGGGGGCAAAGGATGGCCAGCATGTGTTATTTCATTTTCGAGGGCTCGAGCCGGCGGCATCAGAGAGACGCACGAACTTCGCCCTTTGAAATGGCCAATGCTGGGTAGAAGTCCGGGAGAGGAAGTCCGGGAGCAGGAGCCTGGCGGCAAGGTTTTACGCTTTGAATTGGGCGGCAATCGGCACGGTAGAGCCCAGAGGTCAGGACGCCGGGCAAAATTTTCTATAAGCAATGGTGGGCGGGGACAGGAGTCCCGGGTCATGGAGCCCAGCGAGTAGAAGGAAGTTCAGAGGTTGGGCGAGGTCTAGCAGCGGACGACAGTTCGAGCCCCGGCGAGTAGACGGACGGGCGAAATTTCCCCAACTGTAGGAGAGGGGCGGACTTCCGAGAATGGACGTCCAGACACCGGGACCTGATAGGCATGATGGACGCAGATGCAAAAATGAGAGGCCAACACTAGGGCAAAGGTTGGGGTCCGGAGCACAGAGGGGCCGAAAGACTTCACCGTGAGGATAGTAGAAAACAAGGCACAGAGGCCCGACATTCGGGGCCCAAAGGCGTCAATGACGTAACAATTTTTATCGCAAGAGGTTAACAGCGGAAGCAAAGGCGGAGCCCCGGGGGGCAGAACGCAGGACAAATTTCATCGTTTGAAGACGGAAAATCACTCACGGAATTCCAGAGATGGAACTCCGGGGTGCCGGGCCTGAGAGGACCAAAGGACACATGCTTAGTTCAAAGTTTCCACGGCGAGGAGTATGCCGGGATCTGACAGCCGGCAGGCAGGGGGAGGTTTGCAGTTTCAAACAGCGGAACACAAGCAGAAATCCGGACGGAGAAGTCTGACGGGACGGGCCCAGAGAGTGACGTTGCCGTGGGCAGGCATTCAAAGTTTATAATCGGACGGTGAAGGTGGGTCCTGGGCCCGGGGCGGTCATTCTCCGTGCATGAAGAACAGCCATGGCAATGACAATTCCCGGATAACGGCGAGGGCATTTTAAGAGGTTTGCTCGATTTTCTAATATATGGGTTTGGTGCGCAATTTTGTGTTCTATCACATTATACCCTCCTAATAATTGTTCATTGATTTAAATCTATCGAAATCATGAAAAAGATGCACGGGAGGGCAAACGGATGGCCTACCTCGAACACGCAGAGTGGGGAGGTGTGGGATCCACCAATGATCGACGAAATGATGCTGAGGGTGATGATCGTGACGATGTCGAAGACGGTGGGCTCCAAATGACAGTCTCTCCAATTCGCTGCAATCCTGTTTATGAAATGACCGGCTGGAGTGGGCATTTTATACCCCCAACCGCCATGAATTCAAAGTCGGCGACAGCGGCAGGAAAGCCGGGGCCCGATGGCTGGGAGGGCACAAGACGGCGGCCGTTGAAGTTTTATTCGGTTGAACGGCAGCGGCGGGGAGTGGGTCAGGGCCCAGAGGGCGGAGCGCCTCCAGAGATCTGCCGTCAGGGACGGCGGAACCGTCACAGAATTTCAAAGACGGAATTCAGGACAAACGGGCCTAGAAGACCCCACGGCAGACAGGGGATGACACCAACTTCGGTCAGCGAAAGGGCCGGCGGGACCCAGGGAGTGGGACGCCGCAGGGAGTAAGCCGTCGCGGACGGCAAAACTCAAACGGAACCCCAGAGGAGGAGCTCCGGGGTCCGGGACCCGAAGGGCGGGGCGCCGCTCGAAAAATTTCAACAATTTTTTTAGATGGAGGGCGGCGAGTTGGACCCCGAGGTCCGGAAGGACGCTCGGCGAACGCCACTAGGAATGACATTTCCAGAGGGGAAACCTGAAGAGGGAATCTTGAATGCCTGGGCCCAGAAGGGCCCGGGGCTGTTTTTAGGGCCAAATAGCCAAAGGGACCCCGCGAGGCGCCGAAATGTAGCAAAACCAAAAGAGGAGGCATGGCCGATTTATGATGGGACTCTGAAGCAACTTCGACCACCTGAGACATCAAAAAGGAGGCATGCAAAATGAGGCGGTGACAAAAATGACCCGACAAGGTGAAAGAAAAGAGGGTCCCCATTTCGAACGGGGCGTGTGTGCTAAGGGCACAACAAATGGCGACTCCACTAGAGAATGCTCCCAAGTGTTCTAGGGATAAATATTCATTTAGGACCCAGAATCTCTGGTTTCGCAGACCAGGAGTGGCTTCCAAAGATGAATTTGGGAGAACGAGATCCTTAATTGGGTCAGCTTATAGGACATCTCAGAAGTGTGTGTGGTGAGTTCATTCCTTTCCTAGGGATAGTGACCATGGTTACCAAGTCAACCGAGCGAGCTACATAAATTGCCTAACACCAAAAGTAACCTGGACATTGCTCCGCTGCCAGTTAGGTGTCCATAGCCCCGACGGAGTTGTCGCTACAATCTCATGGATATTGCTCTACTGCCGGCCGGGCGTCCATAGCCCCGGTAGAGTTATCCGAACACCCATACGGTCATTTATTTCCTTTTTTCATAATTCCTTTTTTTTTTTTCTTTTTTCTTGATATTTCATTTATGTTTTATCATTTAGCTCGACCGAGTAAGCATTGAAGCCTACAATGGGTTTGAGATTGTAGTGGTCACTGGAGCAGACTTGAGATTTTTCACTCACTAAGGTGCCATAACAACCATAGTACGGTCCTTCAGAAATTATTATTATGTGCTTTGTGCAAGATCCGAGATGTGTGTAAGAAGATCTAGCCAAGGGTCAAGTTCTGAGCAGAATTCAAACAAGGAAATCATTCATGGACAGCTTTCAAAGACTGATAATCTAGAGTGAATGTTTAGCCAAATAATACAAAGAGCAGACAGCAAAGTGAATGCTTGTCAAGCAAGCACGACCACCGCAAAGGAGCGGGAAACAACTTTCAAAACAAAGCTGTTGGGAGGGAGAAAACAAAAGAGCGACGCAACAGAACGCAAGCAAGCCAGAAAGCAAACTACCCTAACCTATGTACAAGTATTTACAACAAAGAGCTCGAAGGAACTCAAGCCTGGAAGTAGTGCTTCAGGTACTGCCCGTTGACTAGCAACAGGACATTCTCACCAGTTAAGGTCTTTAGGCAAAAGGCATTATCTCCCAAAATCTTAGCTATTTGAAAGGGGCCAAGCTAGAGCTTGTCGAATTTGTTGTATCCCCCTTTCTTTTCATGGACCTTGTCCCAATACAGGACCAAATCTGCAATCCTAAAGGCCTTGATCTTGGCTCGGTGGTCGAACCATCTCTTAACTACGCCCTGATGTTTGGCGAAATTTTCTATTGCACGGTTTCATACTTCCTCTAAATGCAAGAGCTCAGCTAGCTGAGCTTCCCTACGATCACCTCCCTCATAAAAATCGTTGATGAACTGAAGAGTAGGAATCTTCAGATGGATGGGAAATATAGGCTCTAGGCCATAGACAAGGTGGAACGGGGAATCATTGAGGGCAGCCTTGTGGTGGGTACGATCAGCCCAAAGGACGAAACGGAGCTGGGTATGCCAGTCCTTGGGATTCCTATCTAGCAGTTTCTTGATCACAGTAATAAGATTTTTATCCGTGAACTCAGTGAGGCCGTTTCCCTGAGGGTAGTAATTAGATGAGAATTTAAGGGAAACCCCATAGTCAAACGCCCAACTAGAAAATTTTAATGAAGCAAATGCTAGTCCATTATCACATACCAAAGCATAAGGACAACCAAAGCGATTTAAAATGAAGCTTTCTAGAAAATTAGTAACTACTTCAGTTGTGCATTACTTGCATACTATTGCTTCCATCCATCTAGTACAGTAATCAGTAGTGGTAAGAATGTACCTGTGTCCCGCAGATGATGGAGGGCTTCCCAGACCGATGAAGTCGAGACCCCATTGCGCAAATGACCTTACCTCCAGCACAGGCTGCAGTGGGACAGCAACATTCTTTTCCCTGGTGGCAGCGGTCTGGCATGTGTGACATGAACGAACATGGCAATGGGCATCCTTGAAGATGATCGGCCAATAATATCCTGCCCTCAATATCTGATGTGCCGTGGAAGAACCAGAACCATGACCCGTGCCAAATTTGTTGTGAAACTCTTTCAAAACTCGATCTACTTCTTTCTTGCCAAGGCATCTCAAGTAAATGCCTTCATGATTCTTCTTGTAGAGAATGAAACCCTACAGCATGTAGCCATTGCTTTTCAATCTCAGGGCCCGCTTTTGGACTCCTTGCAGGTGCGGTGGATATTTATGGTTCAACAAATAGTAGACAACATTCTAGTACCATTCTCTGGGGGAGACGTCCTCAAGCTGGTACTGCTGCACAGTGAGTTCAGACCCAACTTCTGCTACTGTTTCAGCAATTGTGCGGGTGAGTGCCTGTCCTCTCACCAGTTTCATCGGTTGGATCTCCATATCATACTCTTGGAGCAGGGTGACCCATTTAGCCCTTCTTTCACCCAATTCATTCTGCATAAGCAACGTTTTTACTGCTAGGTCGGAGACAATGGAAAACACCTTGTTGCGTAGGATATAGTGTCTAAATTTCTTCACCCCTCTGATGAGAGCATATGCCCATTTTTCAATGTTGTGATATCGCAATTTAGCATCCTTGAGGGGAGCACTCATAAAGGTGATCGGATGCTCATTTCCTCTATCGTCCTTCTAGGTCAACATGCTAGCACATGAATTCTCTAAAGCAAATGAGTAGATGTAGAAAGGCTTCAGATAATCCAGGCTAACAAACACAGGTGCCTCAGCGATGGCTCGTTTGATTTCTTCGAAGGATTGTTTGGCATTAGGTGTCCATTCAACTTTGGCGTCTTCTTTAAGCATGGCATTGAGAGGTTTAACGATCTCCGCGAAGCCCGTGATGAATTTCCAGACGAAGTTGATCTTTCCAAAGAAATATTTTAATTCTTTATTGCTGCCTAGGGGTGGGATTTTGAGTAAGGACTCGATGCGCTCAGGATCTATGGATATTCCCTGCTCTGAAATGATATGCTCGAGCAATCTGCCTTCAGTCACTATGAAAATGCACTTCTTAGGGTTAAGGGAAACCCCAAACTCTCTACACCTCTGAAATACCTTGTATAAATCAGAGACGTGATCGCCCTGCCTTTTAGAGAATACAGTCTTCAGAGCATTTTGAGCCCAAACGGACTTCACCATTGCATCTGCAGCGGCCAAAAACTCTAAGATTGACTGTGAAATCATCGAAATCCGAGTAGTTGACTTCTAAAGAAAAAATATTTTTGCTGTACAGCCTCCTACATGTACTTCGAGGTAAAATTTTCGTCAAAAAAATTAATAGTTCTTTTTCTACAAAAATAAAAATTTGCAGTTTTTTTCATTGTAAAAAAAAATTATTTTTAAAAAAGCTTTAATTTAAAAAAAAAAACAAAAGTTTTTTGAAAATAAAATTTGTTTTTAAAACAAATTGAAAAAGGTAGTACCTACGCAGGGTACTATGCAGGTACATACCTGCGCAGGCCTATGTAGAGTACCTACACCTTCATTATGGAGAGGTGGGGGTGGCCCACGTGCCCCCCACCAATTAATTTTTTTTTCATATGTAAATTTTTTTATTGTTTTTTTTTTCATATAAGCCAAATTGTGCAAATGCGCCGACGACCATTTGGCCATCAAATTAAGGCTCGCAATTTTTCTATGACGACCATATGGCCATCAAATTTAATGTTGCAGACTGTGTCTTTTGCCCTTTGGAGTTGTTTTCTTCCAGAGGCCATAACTTTTTCCCATGGTGTCAAAATCAGGCAAACGAGATATCGTTGGAAAGAGGACTTAGAGTAATTTCCAATGGTGTAGGTATTTTTTGGAGATTTTTTCTTAGGTCCCTGTTATGTCTAGTCAAAGTAAAATCTTCTTTTCTAGAATTGCCTTCAATGTTTTCAACATAACTTTTGCATACAATGTCGAAAGTGGGCAAACAAGATATTGTCGAAAAGCTTGTTCCAAGCTCTTCGCATTGTTGTAGGTGGTTTCTAGATTTTATTTTTGGTTTTTTCTAGAAATCCTTATTCTCAGCTGTAGTATTTTTTGGACCTTATGGGCTCACATTGCATGTATTTATCATCTGTAAATGCACTAAAATAAAGTGCCTCAACTTTGTATGTGTAGTATTGGGATTCTTGTGCATCAATTTGTGCCTTGTTGTACTTGCACTATGATATAAAGTGCCATGGGGGTTGATGTTTTCCTTTGTTTTTCCTTCATACCTTTCTCATTCGTATGTGACTTTTGTTTTCACATCCTTTATATCTGCTTGTACTTTCATGACTACACCTTTAGATGTTTTTGATTTCTCTTCATGCACTACTTTCAGGAATTCAGTTTCAGTGTACCTGTCATACCTCTCCCTTTTCAACATTATGGGGGAGTTTCTATTTTTGGTGTTAATGCTTCTTGTTGGGAAAATTTTTTCATCTTAGAGAAACCTCCAAGAACAGTAGTGCCTTCAGTAACTTTAATTTCAAATAGATTGCCTCAAAAACACGTACAACTATGTCACAAATCAAAATTAGACACAGTTCATTTCCCACATTAATCTTTCTGAGGGAAGCACATGTAAATTCAGTTTCAACAACTTGCATAAACAGATTCAACAAACAAAACCATTAAACATGAAAGATAGTACAAAAGATTAGAACACACAGATTTACGTGGGGAAAACCCTTTCGAGTAAAAAAACCCCACACTCCAAAAGATCCGAGCCATTGTATTATTCAGCAAAAAATAGAGTTACAATACAATCTCAGGCTCATAGCCTTTTTCACAGAGATTACTCCTTGTTTCATTCTGGAGACAAATTGGCAACAACCTTGTTCTGTTTCCCTCTCTCCTTTTTACATTTCACTGATCAACCTCTCAGTCCATACAACCTTCGCACTATTACAATACTCCCACATAGTATACAGTGCAGATTAACACAAGAGATCAACTAAGACACTTAATCTAGAGAGATTTTGGCAACATAATCCTGCCTCAATCTTCCTCTCTCCTTCATACTGCAAAATGTCCAATGTATATACATTCATCTTCAACAGACATGAAACAGTTCATCTTCTGTAGATCAATTTTTATTCCAACAGTCAGACCAACTGTTAACCGCTCTAACTTCTTCAACTCACCCATGATCCTCCAATGAACATCATACACATCAGCGGTCAACCAACTCAACGTCCTTCCAACCACAGTCTGCCTTCAAGTCTATCGACATGACTTTGTCTATCGGTCATAGTTTAGCAAAATAAACCGATCATCAAAGTCTCCCCGATGTTGTCCATCATCCTGAGGTCTCGAACAAATCCATCACCAAGACAACGTCCATCGACAAGAGTTCATAATGTCACATTGAACCCATAGGTCTCCCCGATGTCATTAAGCTCATACACCTTTTGAACCATCTTGTTGGCCAGGCACACTTTATTGCTAAGAATTCACACCGATATCCATCCTATCAGGCCCCACATCCATTGGCAGTTGGAAACCAACCATCGCTTTCCAACTGTCAACACTCCCTCATATTCTGGTTGTCGTGGTGAGGGGTCCACCAAGACACGCATCCACTGCTTGTGCAATTCTGAAGCATCAAAAGGGAATCTACAATATTCTCAACAAGTCTCTCAGAAAAGAATTAAATATTAACTCCAAGTGGTCCCCACATCTGTTGGCATCCAAGTTGCTATATCACTGGAGAACCGAACTCCAGAACCTCATGTCGGAGGTTACAAAGTTCCCAGAACCCACGACTTGCCGACAAAGGGATCGCTTTGTCACTCAAAACCTGAACTTCCAAACCCCAAGTCGGAGGTTACGAAGTTCCCAAAACCCGTGATGAGCCAACAACAAAGGAATGATCCTTCCCTCCACAGTCGCTAAGTTAGGAGGTTATGAAACTTTGGAACCCCGTGACTTCAGTTAGATAAACTTGAAAACCAGTGACTTAACTCAGGCCGATGAAGGAGGAAAACAAAACTGCTCTAGGAAGCAATCAAGCTAGTAAATTTGAGTCATAATTCTCAACACTTCCTTGGTTTCGCATTGGAGTGAGCTATGTATACAATATTTATTCCTATGTACTAGGCAGATGTAGCAGTTGGTTACCCAAGCATTTCGGTGAGATGAAACACTTACCATATGGAAACTCTTGCATTCCTATTTTTGGAGGCGACCTTCCATTTTCACTTGATCAGTTCTTCAGACTATTGGTACTTGTGCCATCTATATCTTTGAGTTCCAGATGTTTTTCCTTGGTTTTCCATTAGATTCAAGTAGTGTCATTGAGGGCACTCATGCAGATTCTTGTCTTCTTGATCCTGATCATCATTTGTTTCGAAGAGGGTTTTGTTGGAAAGATACACTGCAAATGCTTTCAGGCATTGTCATTGATGGCAACCCTAGTCAATGACTGATCTGCACGTCATCATTTGATCCCATCGGCACACAAATTAAGGACAGTCAGGAAGAATAGAGCATCCGACAGTTTGGTGATCATCGATTCATGTGAATATTTTCTATTACTATTTTGAGTTGTGGGTCTCATGGGAGGTTTATCAGTATATTTCTTATGTTATCCAGAAATCTTAGTGCCTCGTACCAAGCTGTGTAAGTATGGAGATCCAGTTGATATCTTTCCGTTTATCAGTATTTTGTGGCCAACTAAGTTGATATAATGTGTTGCGGATATTCAAGGAATTTTTATTCGAATATTTTTGTGTTTGATCATTATGTTTTGGGTCCAAGCTAAGTTGTGGATGACTGTTGTGGATGCGCATTGGATATTACTTAAGATTTGAGCCGACAGTTGCTAATATTTTTAAGTTTTATTGAAGCTGACTTGTAGCGACTAAATTCTTAGTTGCGGATATATATAAGTGATTAGTTATATCATTTTTGGGTGCAAAAGGTGTGTTGAAGTGTGTTGTGATTATCAGAAGGGCGATTAAGCGATTATGCACAGTTTCACTTGTTCATCAAGGTTTTTGTAGTGCAAGTTTGTGCAGAGCAGAGCAGAATTGGAGAATCAGTCAAAAGGACAAAAGATCAACTACTGAGCTTAACCGAAACTATAATCAAGCATTTGTAGATTCTATTCTTTTAGTTCATTCTCTTGGATCTAATCCAAATCATTGTAAGGCAGTGAGCCTTTCTTTCTGAGCAGTGAGCTCTAGGCAGTGTGCCTAAATGCAAGTGCATTCCCATTTTGTAATCTTTCTTTTGGGTATACTCAGATTATATTGTGGATTGGCCATCCACCATGGTTTTTCCCCTAATAGGGTTTCCACGTAAAAATCCTTGTGTTATGGTGTTGTGGTTGGTTTTTTTCTGTTTATGCATATATCTTTTGGTTGAATGCTTTAAGTGGATTAAGGTTCAGAATAATAAATTCAATTTTTGCACAACACTGATTCACCCCCCTCTCAGTGTTGCTTGTTTCCAATAGGTTTTTCTTTCAGCATTTCAGCAGACATTCTACGATAGTGTTTGCAACTTCTTCATGCTTCAGTTATTTTTTCCATTTTCTTCCTTTGTTCCTATATTTTGGGACAATTTCTTCTTGATTGGAGGCTTCTTCGTCCTTCACTCTTGTTTGGAGGATTCTTAGTTCTTCACTTCTATTTCTCTCTTTTGGAGAGGACTTTTTCCCACGAGGTTTTCTCCTTTTCTCCTGTTGTGAGAGATCTTTTACATTTGTACATGGGTACCTCATCTGGCCTTGTTTGCTAAGACCCATCTTTGCTTTCATGCATCTGTCCTTAGTTTTTTAGCTTCTCCCTAAGTTCATCTTAAGGGGGGGTGTTAGAGTAATAGGTTTTTTACTTAATTGAATTAATCATGTTGATTAATTAATTAATTCACCTTTACTTTATTTCACTTAAGCTAAACTTAGGAATCTTTATTTTGCATTATTAAATTAGTCATGTTGTCTCGTTCATTATGATCTTGACACTTGTCACATGCTAATTTAATCCTCATCCCAGGGTTCTCACCTTTAGGGTTTTGATCTCCTTTCTTAAGGATTGATCTCTTTGTAATTAAAAGCTTCTCGAGTAATGCATATTTTGCTTCATGTTTGCAGAGCACCATTCTTGTGTCTCTTGATCTCCTTTGGTGACAGGTTATTTGCTTATAGGTGTTCATTGGGATATGTGAGGTTAGATTATCAACTTCTACACTTTGTACATGTGACATGAACTTTGTACCATGTCACATGGACCTTGTCCCCTCAAAATACTCCAAAGGAATTTTAATTCATTTATTCCCATCACATCACACCCTTTGGAGTGTGAGGTTCAAAAAGGCATGTCTTTATGGAAAGATCTCCTCCTACACTCCAAAGTACCATCTCCCTCTCAACTCACCTCATGGTGACACTCGGCACCATCCCATGAGTTGATATGTATCAACCATCCTCCACCCTTGATTATCAACTTGCAATCTTGACCCTCCATCTAAAATTCTAAAATCTATAAAATCCAACACTTAGCCATTATCTTCTCGCCCTCACTCATTTTATCATTGGAGCAATACTATGCTATAGAATTCATGAGCACACATCCAACCATCCATGAGCACAACCACAATTCCATGGTGCAACAAGGATTAATTTGGTGGTCATTTATGTTTTCATTATGTTTTGCTAAATCTTATGCTTAAATTGAGTGTTGCTTGTGTTTTGGGTAGAGTAGGTTAAATTTTGCTTTAGTTTGCTCTATTTAGGCCAAAAATTATATGTACACATTTTTGGCACACCTAATAAGACTCACTTCACAATTATCACTAACTTTAATCATCTATTTTAAATATTTTACATGTGTAGGTCATGGTTGGGCAACCTCGTTCTAGATAGGTGGCCTAGTTTTGTGCTTGGGAGGCATCATCTTTAGGGTGTTAGAAATCAAATTTCATCATTATAACTTATCTTTTTTTGCACTCTTTGGTTATTATCCCCTGTGTTGACAAAATATGGTTTTACAGGTTTAGATGTCATCCAGCCTATCTCATAACACCTAAAATCAAGTTTTTTCTAACTATATTCCATTTTTGTGCAAGGATTCATAGTTGGATGGCCTTTTAGGAAAGTGGGGTGGCCTTGTAACTTTTTGGGTAGCCTCATAGGGGATTGGGGTGGTCTCATAATAGGGAGGCCTCAAAATTTTCTGGGTGGCCTTGTCACTTGTTGGAGCAGCCTCATTTACAAGGTAAATTTTTCTATTTTTAGAATTTACATTCTCTATTTGGTCGGCCTCGTTCTATGTTAGGGCGACCTTAGTTTTGTCATTTTCTATAAAGATTCATTTTTACTAAGAGACTAATCTACTAATATTTTATTGGTTGTGGTATTTTTACTAATGATATTTTGTATATCACATACTAGTCAAATAATCAATAGAAACTACTAACACTTTGTCTTGTAGCCCCATGGTCAAAGATTTAATTTTTTCCATTAAACTAGGTATTAATGTAGATAAAAGGGTCAATTTTCTTCTGTGCTATGTTTGGGATCATTTGTTGACGAATGCTCTCCCCTTGTGCCATTCAGTGAGCATGGTGATCAAAAATCATAAATTGATCTAAGTCTTGTTGTGTTAATCCCAAGAGCACTAGCTATGTGTATTCTATCTCCTCATGCCTTGAGAGATGTTAGAGATCAAAATAATTTAATGTCTCTTTCCCTTTAAAAGGTCTTCTTAGGGATTTCACCACTCCAAGGGATGACCTCAACCATGTGTTATTGATGGGGTATAAAAAGGGGGGAGAATGAAATTTTAACCCCAATCTAGTCATGCATGTTTAGCGAAACTTTAATGTTTGGTTGATTCCAAACTAAGAGTGTATGTTTGGTCTGAGTGGCTTAATTGATATTCCTAACCCACACTTATGACCGGCTAGTGTTCATGGTTGTGTTTCATGTACCCTCCTAGTATTTCAAGGACTCCATTAGAAGCTTGTCAAGCCTAGATAAGACCTTTCAGTAATTGGTTAGTGTGGTGTAAGGTACAATATCATGCCTGAAGCTACTCACCATATATCTCCTTGTGTAGAGATAAGACTTGTTTGGGAAAGATCTTAGGAGCTCCATAGGAAGGGAAAAGGTGAGCTCTTGTGCCAATGTATCCCTATATGTCAACTCTTGAAAGAGAAGTGCCTCACACTAATTTTGAGATATTAACATTTGGTTGGTGGGCCTATACTAAGTTAACACTCCTACTTGATTAATTTTAGGAATGCGAGCATGTTTGGTGTGTCTTCTTCATACTAGTACTTGTCCACATACCTCAAATTCCTACATGCAAATGAAAGTGTCTTTATGTGTTTGGTTTTACTTGCAAAACATCTTGAGTCACCTTTTTCCAAAATAAAACACAATATGTCCCATGAATCCAACTTAGTTTAGGAAACCTAGTAGTATGTTTGGACAGTTTCATATTGCCCATACTAAGTCCCAAATCCTTCCAACTTAATTTAGGTAGCTTGGTACTATGTTTGGGTAATCTCATATTCCCCAAACTTAGTTCAAAATCTCCCAACTTAGTTTAAGTGGCTTGGTTTTGTGCTTGGGTGGCCTTTTCATTCCCAAGTTTAGCTCAAAATTTCTTCCAACCTAGTTTGGATGTCTAGTGTTATGTTTGGGTGGTCTTGTATCACCTAAAAATCAATAAAACTCAGTTTAGAATCAATCTAACTCAGTTTAGCTGGCCTTGTTCACAACTAGGTGGTCTCACAACCAATTTGGGTAGCCTTGTTACCTGTTTGGGTGACCTTGTACCCTATTTGGGTGGTCTTGTTTTAACTGGGTTAGAATTAAAAATTTCATTGAACATCTCTAAATAAACGGCCTTGTCCTATGGTTGAGTGGTCTTATTTTCCATACAAATTCCATAGAGAAAATCCTTTTAATCTGAGATATCCATTGTTCTTCTAAGCCAAATACCACAAATGAATAATTTTTTTGCTTCATATCCAACCCATATTGATAATTTTTGTCACATCACGAGCAATTAAAACTTAATTAAAATCTTATCCTCTTAGTACAAGGACATCCCTAAATACATCTTATCATCATCTCAATCATCCATGATAAAAAATCCAACCTTAGACTCTTAATTGAGATCCTAAATCCTAAAAAAATCATCCATCATAATGCTTTCTTGGTAGCTTAGCCTATCCCAAGTTCGTAATCCCTCATTCAAACTATTTCACCTCAAGCTAGAGGTATAGATTATATCAATATATCCTATTTCTTGAGAACTTAACCTATCTCAAGTAGGAAATCCATCCAAACAAAATTTGACATAGGATCTCAACCATAGTTGTGAGGATACTATCAACTGCATGTCCCAAAAATCACCCCCTTAGTTTAGCTCTATTCTTGAATATTAGGATACCCTACCACTATATCATCAATGTTGGGAATTAAGGTGTCTCAACCTTGGCAATTCCTGAGTTGTTTATTTATTATTACTTTAGTTTTTCCAATGGATAAATATCATTTATGTAATTAAATAATTTTGCTCCATCATAAGGGGCATGAGATTTTGGGTTGGAACTTTTGCCACATGTCGGTGCCTTAAAAAATAAGTTATTAATTGTTAAAAGATGCCCACTTAGTGGTATAACATGGAAAGCCTATATTTTAAGGATGTTATGATGGATTCTATGACAATTGTAAGGGCTAAAAATGGGGGATATCATTTTGGACGTGAGAATCATCTATGACACACGTAAGAGAATCTTTGCATAACTATTGATGGTTTATGACACATGTAAAAGCATATCCTATTTTATAGGGATTCTTATGACATTTTGTAAGGTGGTGTAATGTCATGTAAGAGACCATGTTTAACATGTAAGGGGTCGAATGGATTTTTACCATGGTATTTACGAACCTTGTTTTGACCCATGGTAATGTTTTATGGTGGTATTTTGAGCCCCCACGAGTCTATATACCGAGGGGTTGAGTTGGAGACACTATGAGATGTTTTATAGGTACACAGATGTTATCGGATTGAAGAGGAGTTAGAGTGGATGTATTGTAAACATATTTTTTGTTAATACAAGCTATTCATCTCTTCTTTGGTGAAGTTTTTTCCTAAAAGGGTTTCTCCACGTTAAACATTGTGTTATGTGATGTGGTTTCTACTCTTTACATTTTCATTGCTTGTAGTTGTTTAAATCTTCATATGGTTTACACTGCATAATTTTGTTTACAGTAATCTATTAAAGCTTCCATTATTTCTATTCCTTTACCATTTTTCTAACATTTGGTATTAGATCCAGGCCAGTTCTATGTTTTGGGTGGTAGAACGAAGGTTTTTTGAGCTTTAATGGGAGTTTTGCTGAGTTGTTTTTTGAAATATTTTTTGTTTAACCATGGCTACAACTTCTAACTGTTTGGATATTGAGAAATTTAATGGAGTTGGTTTTGAGTTGTGGAAGCTGAAAATGGAGGATCTCCTTGAAGAATGAGATCAATGGGTGGCTATAACAAATGAAAAGAAACCTAAGAAAATGAGTGATGAAGATTGGGAGAAGATAGATAAAAATGAACATGGTACTATCAAATTGTGTCTTTCTGATTCTATTCTCCTGAATCTCTCAAAGGAAAATACTACATATGCTTTGTGGAACCGGATAGGTGAGATCTATCAAGTAAAAAGTATGGTAAATAAAATCTACTTGAAGCAAAAAAAAATTTCTCTTAAGATGAGGGAAGGTGAAACTATAGCTGAGCATTTAAATTATTTTAATTTGGTTTTGAGTCAACTAGCCTCTATTGATGTTAATGTTGAAGAAGAAGATAAATGCATTATGCTTCTCTATTCTTTACCTGAATCTTGGGATAATTTCATACTTGCTATCACTGCTAACATGGAAGATCCAAAGATGGATACTCTTGTAGCAACTTTATTGTCATAGGAAATGAGGAAAAAGGTGATGGATAGTACAGGTGATGCTCTCAACTTAAGGGGAATGCCTAAAGAAAGAGGGTCTAAAGGAGATAAGAATGGGCCTAAGGATAAGTCTAAGAGAAGATCTAAGACTCTTGGAAAAAAGAACATAGTGAAATGCTGGAACTGTGGAAAAAGAGGACATGTGACGAAGGAATGCAAAAATCCAAAGAAACAAGTTGATTCCTCCACAGAGAAATCCTCAAATTCAGGTAATGAAGCTTTGGTTTCTTGTCTTCATACTATGACTAATGAACACTGGTTAATTGATTCAGGATGCTCATTTCATATGACTCCTCACAAGGAGTGGTTTTCCACATATGAAAAATATGATGGAGGTGAAATCTACCTCGGTGATAAATCTTCATATCCTATTGTTGGAAGGGGTAAGATTCAGTTGTGTTTCAGTGATGGAAGGATTAAAACCTTCCCTGGTGTTTTACATGTTCTAGGAGTAGCTAGAAATCTGATTTTAGTTTCGAAGTTGAATGATTTGGGAATAAATGCAACATTTGATAAGCATGGTTGTAGATTGGTAAGAGGAAGTCTCGTGATAGCAAGATGGAAAAGGAAAGGGACTCTGTTTAGGCTTGAAGCCACTACTATTGTTAACTCTACCAATGTAACTGAAAAATCTGAAAATACTTGTATGTTGTGGCACCATAGATTGGACCACATTAGTGAGACTGGTTTAAAAACCATTTTGAATAAAAAGTTGTTAGACATTTTTTCCTATTCTGATGAGAGTTTTGATTTTTGTGAACATTGTGTGTTTGGTAAACAAAATAGAAAATCATTTCCTTTAGGTAGTACTAAATCAAAGAATAAATTGGATTTAATTCATTCAGATGTATTTGGTCCTGCAGATGTGGAATCAATTGGAAAATATAGATATTTTGTCTCCTTCATTGATGATGTTACAAGATATACCTGGTTATATTTTATGAGGCATAAATTTGAAGTTTTCACTAAGTTTAAAGAATTTAAAGCCTTAGTTGAAAAGCAAACAGATTGTAATATTAAGGTTTTGAGATCTGATAATGGAGGGGAATACTGTTCTAAGGAATTTGATGAATTTTGTAAGCATGCAGGAATTGTTAGACAAAAAAATACTCCTTACACTCCTCAACAGAATGGAGTGGCAGAAAGGATGAATTAGACAATTATGGAAAGAGCTAGAAGTATGCTAAGTAGTTCACGACTTGACAGATGCTTTTGGGCAGAAGCTGTAAGTACTGCTTATTACTTGTTGAATCGATTTCCTTGTAAGGATCTTGAAACAACACCTTATGAAATGTGGACAGGTAAGAAACCTCCTATTTCACACTTAAGGGTATTTGGCTGTGAGGCTTATGTTCATGTGCCTAAAGAAAAATGAACTAAGTTGGATCCGAAAGTTGAAAAGTGCATTTTCATTGGATATGGTGATAATGTAAAAGGTTATAAGTTATGGAATCCTCTAACCAAGAAAAATATATTTTCTAGAGATGTGATTTTTCAAGGAGCTTAGTGTCATTTATGATCCTAAACAACCAAAGAAAAAAGACAAGGAAAAGAGAGTGCATTTTGAAATTAAGCAAGAAGATGCACCTCAGGAAGAACAAAGATTTGGACTTGAGGATGAGGAGGAAGGAGATGAGGTATGAAATGAAGTTACTGATCAAATCGAAGAACATGAGGACAAAAATTTGGAAGAGGTTGAGCAAGGTCAAGAACAACAAAAGCCTCATACTCCTATTCTCAGAAGATCCACAAGACAACAAAATCTAGTTGATTGGTATAACCCACCTAATTTTCATTGTATATATTTCTTTATTAAGTGTTAATGATGAACTTAGATCTTATAGGGAGGCTCTCTCTTTAGAGGAAAATGAGTCTTGGTTGCAGGCTATGCAAGAGGAGATGATGGCATTGGAAAACTATAACACTTGGGATCTTGTTGATTTTCCAAAAGGAAGAAAGCCCATCAAATGTAAATGGGTATTTAAAAAGAAATTTGGAGCATATGGTCATTTGGAAAGGTATAAGGCCAGATTAGTGGCTAAGGGCTACTCCCAGAGAGAGGGATTTGATTTTGGTGAAATTTTCTCTCCTATCGCTAAACTAACTTCTATTAGATTCTTATTATATATTACTGCTGCTTGTGATTTTGAGATAGAGAAAATGGATGTTAAAACCACTTTCTTGCATGGGGATCTTGAGGAGGAGATTTATATGTGACAACCTGATGGTTTTGTTGTGAAGGGAAAATAAAATTTGGTTTGCGGGTTAAAAAGATCTTTGTATGGTCTAAAACAGTCACCCAGAATGTGGTATCAAAGTTTTATGATTTTGCAT
Organism: Sequoia sempervirens; assembly: GCA_007258455.2. Lineage (NCBI taxonomy): Eukaryota > Viridiplantae > Streptophyta > Pinopsida > Cupressales > Cupressaceae > Sequoia > Sequoia sempervirens. The sequence continues at coordinate 281,167,618 of VDFB02353493.1, read as the reverse complement.
TAAAGTTGGGATTTCTTTGGAGTGAAGAGGATCATTGTGTGTACATTAAGGTTATTAATGATCAAATCTTAATTATTATCTTGTATGTTGATGATATGTTGTTTATTGGTAACAACTAGGTGATGATTGGTGAGCTCAAGAAATAACTTTATGGCACATTTGATATGAAGTACTTAGGGTCTACAAAATACATTCTTGGGATGGAAATCAATAGGGATCAGAGTCACAGAAATATTTGGTTAAGTCAGAGTAAGTATGTTGATACCATTTTACAGAGGTTTAATATGCCTAATTGTAAGCTAGTTTGTATTCCATTTCCAGTTGGTACTAAGTTGAGCTTAGATATGTGTCCTAATATTGATGATGATTTTGAGGATATTTCTAAGGTTCCTTAAGCTAGTGCCATTGGTAGTTTGATGTATGCAATGGTTTGCACTAGACCAGATATAGCCTAAGCAATGGGAGTTCTAAGCAGGTTTATGTCTAACTCGGGTAAAGAGCATTGGACTTTTGTTAAGAGGGTATTTAGATATTTGTGAGGTAATTTTGATTATTGTTTGCTTTATCATGGTATTGATAATGAGGTCAAGTCATTGGAAATATAGGGATTTGTTGATGCAGATGGGGTAGGTGACTTGGATAGTTGAAGGTCCACTAGTGGGTATGTGTTTACTTTGTTTGGAGGAGCAGTGAGTTGGATGAGTAAAATTTAGGCTACAGTTGCTATATCCACCACTGAAGTAGAGTATATGGCTGCTACTCATGTCTCTAAGGAGACAATTTGGTTGCAAAGGTTGTGTACAAGTATTGGTTTTGATTGCAATATTGTTCAAGTTAACTGTGATAGTCAAACTGCAATTCATTTGACTAAGAATCTAATGAATCATGCTCAAACTAAACATGTTGATATTCAGTATCATTTTGTTTGTGAGTTGATTGCTAATGGTCAGATCGAGCTAAAGAAGATTGACAAACAGGAGAATATTGCAAATGTTCTTACCAAACCTATGAGCACAGAGAAATTTACTTGGTGTAGGAAGGACACGGACCTTGCTACTTTTACCTAATTGATTCCATGATGGTGTGATTCCCCTATCTCTTGCAAGGTATTCGAAAAGTGGAAGAATGTTGGGAATTAAGGTGTCTCAACCTTGGAAATTCCTAAGTTGTTTATTTATTATTACTTTATTTTTTCCCATGGATAAATATCATTTATGTAATTAAATAATTGTGCTCCATCAAAAGGGGAATTATATTTTGAGTTGGCACTTTTGCCACATGTTGGTGCCTTGAAAAATAAGTTATTAGTTGATAAAAGATGCCCACTTAGTGGTATAACATGGAAAGCCTATTTTTTAAGGATGTTATGACATATTCTATGACAACTAAGGGATAAAAGCGAGGGATATCATTTTGGATGTGAGAATCATCTATGACACACACAAGAGAATCTTTGCATAGCTATTGATGGTTTATGATGCATGTGAGAGAATCTTCTATTTTATAGGGATTCTTATGACATCTTGTAAGAAGGTGCAATTCTATGTAATAGACCATGTTTAGCATGTAAGGGGTCGAATGGATTTTTACCATGGTATTTTTGAACCTTGTTTTGACCCATGGTAATGTTTTATGGTGGTATTTTGAGCCCCCATGAGTCTATATATTGAGGGGTTGAGTTGGAGACACTATGAGATGTTTTATAGGTACACAGATGTTTCCAGATTGAAGAGGAGTTAGAGTGGATGTATTGTAAACATATTTGTTGTTAATACAAGCTATTCATCTCTTCTTTGGTGGAGTTTTCTCTTGAAATGGTTTCTTCATGTTAAACACTGTGTTATGTGTTGTTGTTTCTACTCTTTGCATTTTCATTGCTTATAGTTTTTTAAGTCTCCATATGGTTTACACTGCATAATCTAGTTTATAGTAATTTGTTAAAGCTTCCATTATTGCTATTCCTTTACCATTTTTCTAACAATCAAAATGATCCTAATCTGAGCTTAAATCAAATCTTAACCCAAACTGACTCTAAATCCCAACCTGAGTTTGAGTAAATCCACATCTAAGATCTTCTAATATCAAAACAAATCTTAAGATCCATTCTTGTATTTTCTTCTAATCCATTCAATTGATCTTCTAATCATCTCTTCCCATCCAATCCAACATTATGAATCCTTACCCTCTCTGAACAAGAGAAAATTAGCAATCAAATGCAATCCCAATTACATTGATGATAATGAAAGTATTATTGATTAAGGTGAATATGAAATTTCTCTATTTGAAATGCCATCATTTCTTGCAAACTTACCCCAAGTGCAAGTTTTCCCATCATTCCTCCATACATACCCACTAGTAATTCTCATACTACCTTTGACAATGGAAATCCATTATATCCATCATCCACATCTCCCTCTTATTCAACAACCCAACCTCCATTTTATACAACACCATCCCATCCACCTACAACCAAAATCCACTATCCAATTCCTTATATCTCAATCCTCCATCCACTTCCTCCTACCTCAATCCACCATCTCATTCCTCCCATTTGAATCTACCATCCGCTTCATCCCTCTATTAATCCACCATCTCATTCCTCCTATATTAATCCACCATCCAATTTATCCTATCTCAATCCAACTTCCAATCCCTCATACCTTAATTCCCCATCTAATCCAAATCCTCCAATTCATAATCCTAACCATTGAATCCATAATCCCAATCCTCTAGTTCATAATCCTAACCCCACACTTCACGTCCCTACAAAACCACCCAACCAAAATATTCATCTTATCTTAGTTTCCTCTCATTATTTTCATCTAACCCCAATCCATAATCCTAATCTTACATCTAATCCTAATCCCCGTCTAGTCCTCATCCTCCATATTTTCCTAATTCTCCATCTAATCCCATTCCTCCATCTAATAATAACCCTCCATCTACACTTCATGCTCCATCATTTCCTAATCCTCCATTTAATCCTTCATCTAATCATAATCCTCCATCTACTCCTAATCCTCCATCTAATAGTAGTCCTCCATCTACTCCTAATCCACCATCTACTCCTGAAACATACAAATATCTTATTCTAGAATACCTCTAAGGACTCCTAGCAAAGGAACCATCACAAAATACACATGTTAAAGTTGTGGAGTCATATCACCCCAATCAATAGTCTAAGTTCATTATCGATGAGTCCCTCTGTCATCCCACACCTATCATTCTTGTTCCCATTTCTAACACCACCCAAACTATCAAAATCATTCAATACAAATCCTAATCCCCATCTCCTACAAGTCTATAATTTTCCAACCCATCAAAACCATCCAATCCGAATCCCCATCCCTTACTCCTAGCATTGTCCAACCGCAATCCCATGAACACATTGAACCCTCCATCCCTCTGCCTACCCAATGTGAGGAGTCTATTCAACACTCCTACCCCATCACACCATCCAAACAAGTCAAAGCATGCCAAGAGATTGTTCCAAAGAATATAAAAATATCCCCCCATCCCACTCAAGATACTACCATCCCATCTAATACTTCTCATGATCCATTATCACCCCCTCATCAAAATCAAGATCATATCATCCCATCTAATCCATATCATGATAATTTATCACCTCCTATACCCACAATCCCAATACCATCACCTTATCCTCTTGGTCCTCTTACCTTCACCCATGGTGGTTCTCTCACAATAGAAGAAAAAATCATGTCCACCACCCATCCTCTACCTAATAATGGACTCACATCTTGCTTTCAAAATAATAAGCATACTACTTTAAACCAAATTTTAAATAACATGAACTATCAAGGAAAAGGCTTAGAAATTTTTGAGAAAGGTATCCTACATCCCATCAATATTAAAGAAAATCCATGAGAACAAGGCCTTGATACTTATCTTAGGGCTCACAATCCAAAATTATTGGTACAACCTTTGTGAAACCCAAGCAAGCCTTCTCCAAACCAACAATAGGAACTTCCCATCATTCCTACAAACCATTTTTTTCACCCCCCTTCGTCATACACACCTAAAAATACTATCCATATCCCTCCTTCATCCTCCAAATTCATTTTGGGCCTTATGTCCCACAATCCACTATCACATATCCTCCATCTAATAAATCCGTTTTGTCCCTTACGTACCAAAATCCCATCCTCCATGTTATCTCATTCCTCTCGTCATCCACCAACCACCTATCCTTGTCACACATCATAAGAATCCCATTCCTATTATTCCTAATCAAGATCAACAAAGGAACACCTCCATGAATTCCATCCAACATGGTCTCTCCATGAACCCTCTCCAAAATCATCATTTCATCACTCCATTCATATTCTCTCCACATCATCCATCTCATCACACCCATAGCATTGCTATTGGAAGCAATTTGCATGCCAAAATAAAAATTTGTACAACAAAACATCCACATGGAATTAGAGATCACCATGTCCCATCAAAAAGACATGACGAAGAAAAGAAAAATCCAATCAGAAAGTGCAATCAATCCCAAAGGCCACAAACATCCACCAAAGGTCCACCAAAGAAAAATTAAAACCATGTGAATCCCAAAGTGAGGTAATGTAATGAATTCAAATGAAAAATCCATCATGACATCTAAAGTTGCTAATTTGCAAGCTAATCATCAACATCCTCCACATCATATATCTGTTCTGGGTCCCTATATCCAAAAATTCTCTACCCTAACTCCTCCATCATCCCCACATCTTCCATCTATTCCTCCTCCAATCATTCAACATCAATCAAAATTTATGCCAATGTTGGTCTTGATAACATCTCCCATTATACTCCCCTCCTATTATTCCATCTATATAGTTTCCAGCATCCCATCTATTATCCTCCTCATCTCCCCCATCAATTCCCTCTCACCCATGACCTCACATAATCCATCTATTCTAACAAATTTGTACTGACATACAATAGTCACTTCAACATGGGATCATGTTACCTCGATTTGGAACTAGATGCTTGAGTCCTTCCTCCATCTCCCCATAATACAGTCACTATCTTCCAACTCCATTTATCCACATCCATATCCTCATATACCTCCATCCATGCAAAATTTAAGAATCCAACAATCCAAAAATCAAAAAAATCAAAAAATCAAACAAAATAGTAAAAATAAAATTTTGTCCTCTAGTGAAAACCTAGCAAATAGGTGCCTTGGGCAATTACCATGATGAAAAATTGACAAATAGGCATCATGTGTAAATATCACATCCAATTTCTCTTCATACTTGGGGGAAAATTCATTCTAAACATCCCTATCCTTCATCTCCTCCATCCAACCTACCTCATCTATCCTACCCATCATCCTATCCATTTAAATACTTCAATCCTCATTGTGATCTTGATACAAAAAATAAAAATTATGGGAAAATATCTATACATGCTTTGGAACCCTCTTGGTATACATTCCCTCTACCCACACTATCATATTCCTTATCCTCCCCATCATGTTATCATCCATCTATAACACTTATCCTCTTATCCTCCCATCACCCATCCTATCATGAGCATCCTATTGCCTTGTCATACAAGCCTATTTAGAGTGGTACATATTAATCCTTTGTGACATAGTACTTGGATATTACATCCTTACCATCCATCTATCCAATAATACCTTTCATCTCCCAATCCTTATCTCTTTATCCCTTCATCCCATCATCCTTCCATCTCCCCACCCTCATCTCCCTATCATTTCATCATATCATCCCATCTATATCTTGATCCATATATCCCCATCCATTTATCCAATAATCTTTCCAGATCACCTAACCTTTATCTGCCTATCCATTCATACATCTCATCCTCCCATCCCATAATCCCTTGTCAATAGTATCTATCTATAGGTAACCCCCATTTAATCCAATACCATCTATCCTACTACTCTTTCATATCCACCTTATCTCCTATCACCTTACATCACTCGTATATCCATCCCATTTTCCTCCTAATTAATATTTTGATGATTTGGCTAGCTACCTCATTCTTGAGCTTCATGCAACCAACCAATCATGTAAATATTATGCACCATGTAAATAGCATCGTCCCATCCCTTATCATCTAAGTCCAATCCTTATTTATTTTTCTGCATTAAGACTGTATCCCCTATGGTGCCAGTCCTTCAAAAAAATCCATTATCCCCCTTGGGTTTCAAGTATCTTAATTATCTCTTGTCATGAGAATCCTAGGTTCTACCTATCCATCCTTGGTCTTCACAGGATATATTGTTCCTCAAATTAGGTCACATCTACCCCATGTATCATCCTTATGACAAAAGGTACTTGAAATATTTTTGTTATTTCATTGGTGCTTTTGAAATCTTTGTTTATCTTTCTTTTGAGATTCTTACCTTACCTACTTAGGGTCACCACGATCCATCATATTATGGTGTGATTTGAATGGTGAATCTAAACAGGTCGATCTTTTGGCACAACAGTAAATGTGTTCCAAAAATGGTATCAAATTCGTGGTCGTGGGTTCGAATCCCCTCGGGTGATGTTGAGGGAGGGATTGTTGGACTAATTGCTAGCATCTCCCTTCAAAATTGTGACATGGACTAACCGCCTCTCGTGGATTTGTTTATCTGTGGCATTTGTATTAGGCGTTAACAAGTCAATCTTTTGGCGCAATGACAAATGTGTTCCAACACTTGTGTCCTATCCAACCAATTTAGTGCCACCTACAACTATAAAATTTGAGGTAAATATCAATGAAATCCAAGAATTCTAGTAAAAATTATAACATTGGCTATCATATTTTTCATATCAAGGTCTCTCCTTCTATTAATGATTCTTTTTGTGAAGATACCTAGGAGAGATCTCCCTTCAAAATTGTGACATGGACTAACCGCCTCTCGTGGATTTGTTTATCTGTGGCATTTGTATTAGGCGTTAACAAGTCAATCTTTTGGCGCAATGACAAATGTGTTCCAACACTTGTGTCCTATCCAACCAATTTAGTGCCACCTACAACTATAAAATTTGAGGTAAATATCAATGAAATCCAAGAATTCTAGTAAAAATTATAACATTGGCTATCATATTTTTCATATCAAGGTCTCTCCTTCTATTAATGATTCTTTTTGTGAAGATACCTAGGAGAGAAGGCCTAGGTGATAAATGAGAAAATGTGGCAACCCTAAAAGGATAGTTATAATAGTTGTTTCATCTTCATAATTCTAGTGTTGAGAAGGCCTTCATTGATACATTAACTCTCTTCCTATCTAAGGTAGTGAAGGGAATAATTAAAACTTCTAGTTGTGTAATTCACTTGTGATTTTTAAGGGCAAGCTTTTTTTATCATAATAAATCAAGTTCCCCTCATGTTTTTGTTATTATTTTTTCTAATAAAGTAGAGAAGTTGCAATTGATATAGAGGAATTAGAATGTGAAGAAGTCTATCATTAGAACTTGAAAATGCATGGAGTTAACTACTCAGCTGGAAGTCCACTATAATGCCACTTTTTACCCAACTCATGCAAAATATTCAATCAAGTACTTTGATAGCCATGCACCTGTCAAATTTATAATGAAGACATATATTTTATTATAAAGTTATCATCCTTATCTTTGTAATGAATAATTTTAGATGTTTTTAAGGGATTTAATTGTATTTTATTTCTAAAAGTAAACTACCAAAAGAGTAAAAGGAAAATGGTTACAAGGATGTAACTACCTTTTTATATATAATAAATTCATATCATTGTAGGTGGGTGAGAAAATTAGTTATAGGGTAAAAACTTGGAGTCTTTCCCAACACATTGATCTGTATAGGATCTAGACTATATGCAGTATTGAATGCTTAATTTTTTTACAATGATTATTCCAAGTTAATTAAATCAAAATTAACTTTAGGAAATAACAAAATGAAGGAATTAACAAACTGAGAGAAGGTGAGAGAGAAGAAGAGAAGTGCAAACAGCGTTTGATTACGGAGTTCGTCACAAATGTGACTACGTCTCCGGGTCCGCTCCAATAGAGAGACCAATCCGATTAACTCCAAAAATCAATTGCAAGTGCACCACAACCATTCTTCAAGCACTTCGGCAGCATAACAACGCTCTGACGTGCAAGAATGGCTCAAAAATAATCTCCACAAGACCTCTCTTTCATGTCACCTCAGCTTCAAGACTTCATCACCTGAAAAAAACTTCACTCCACTCTCACCTTACACCCCCTTTTTATACATAATATTTTCCTAAAAAGGCTTAACAAGATATTAAATTCCTAAACCTCCCTCAACAACTTGTATATTGGCTTATTTATTTTTTTAGACCCCTTTTTTTTTAGTGGTTAGGGGGTTTACAATAAAAATAACATATTTTGTTAAAGCCTTGGGCCAAAACATGCAACAAAATAGAACAATACCTGATTATATATAATGACCATCGGTGGCTCGTTGGCATATAACAATTTTAGTGAATGGTTGGTCGGGGGTTCCAACCCCGCCAACCACTTTTTGTTTTCAAACTCCACCGAAAACGGTAACAAAGACAGACTGAGCACTATCACAGTTAAAAGAACCATCGCCGGTGCAACGGTGTAAACTGTCGGCTATTAGGAGGGAGGTTACGGGTTCAAAACCCATAACAAACTTTTTGTTATAAAACAAACCATACCCAACTCGCCGATGCCGGAGGAGGGACGAAACACATGCTGCACTGGAAATCTGCCACGTGTCAACACCTGACTGGATGCCGAAACCACATCAATGCCACCTGGACTGCCACTTGATCGCTGACTGACTGCCACATGTCCGCTGACTCAGAGTATGGTGCCACGCAAGATGTACGGATGGACACGTGTCAACTTCTAATTGGTCCACACAGTTGACTCAACTGCCACGTGTTCCATCCGAATTTACCACTTGGATTCTGTACTGTACGGACGAACACGTCAGTCTGTTGACATCATCCATTGTACCATCAAGTCAACCGACCTTTGACTGCTTGTAACTCGAGCATACGACGTCGAATTTTGACAAAACGAACGCCATTGGAATCGTCTCGACGAGTCCTTCGCGATGACACCAGTTCTGTTGATTTATGAGATGATCATTTTTCACCTTCTGGATGCCCCCTGATCCCAGTTTGACCCAAGGTTTGACTGGCCATAACTTGCACAAATAGACTCCTTTTCGCTCCGTTTGAGTTGCGTTGGAATCAAGACACCGAGCTCTTTCTGATGTTGCAGATTTTGGAGAGAAATGAGACACTTCAATTTTCACTAAAAATATCCATCGGATCAGGCCTCCCCACTGAAGACCTTTTGGACCTCCAAAAGTGACATTTACTCTGACATTAAGTGAGGACTTGGCCTCCCCACTTGTCCTGTATCCTCTGTACATCTGAATACCTGGCTCACAAGCACAATGAAGACTGCAATAACATTGTTGAACATAAACATAACTTTATCACTTCCAGAAGCATCTACATCAAATGTCGTAGCCACTAACCAACAAAAATTGACTAGCATCAAGCTGAACAATAATGCAGAAATGAAAGAGAATAAGTCAAGAACACATCGATCCTTCACAATAGGAACATTTTTACCCAAGGATCCATCAATGCTTTCAATCATCTTTCCCTCATGCTGTACTGTGGGTGCATCCTGCAACATCTGACCCTAGTTAGCTACTCCAAGTTCAAGTTTAGAACCACCTGTACTGACAGACATAAGAGTTAACTCTTTACTTGCATTAATTACCCTCTTTAACTGCCCTGTGTTTGCAAAAAAATGATCAGTCTTAATCATGTGAGAATGTACAATATACTGAATACCATCTTTAAACAAGTGATAATGATTATTTTCCCTGTAAAAAATAGCTTTCCTGTCATATAAATAAGGGCTGCCAAGCACTATCCCATAGATATCCAGTGGAACCACATCAAACTGTACTTCATCCACAAACTTACTAGTGATTGTGAATCTTAAGGTGCATTGTCTTGTTACTTGCAACTTATCATTTTCACAAATCCAGCCTAGTGGATAAGGTTTCTTATGCTGTGTAGTTTTTAATCCCAAGTTTCTTACAATATTCTCTGAAATCATATTAACCTGAGATCCACTATCTATGAGTGCATCAATTTTACTGTTCTTAGCAACAACCCTTAAATGGAAAAGTTCATTCCTTTTCTTATCTTCAGGGAAATCATTAACTTTAGATGAAGAAGCACAACTATGAACATAAACACCAGAAATAGGAGCTTTACCTTTTAGACCCATAGCTGTTATCTTAGTCTCATCATCTGAATCTAAACCAAGATCCAAAAAAACATTTGCAGCTTTCTCCTTACCATTTTGTTTCTGATTACGTCTTTGAGCCCACTTAGGCTTCAGTTCTGGATGCAACTACCAACAATGTTCTTCATCATGACCTTTCCTGTCACAATGAGAGCAAGAAAGCTTGTCATCCTTCTTGACAGTAGCCGTCTTCTTTCCTTTCCCTGTCTCTGCATTCTTAGAAGATTTCTTTACATCATTATCAAACTTATCAATAAAAGATCCTTTACCCCTTGACTCTAAGTGTGTAGCTTGAACAGACACTTCATCCAAATTACAAGGGTTCAATACCAAAATAGAATGCCTAAGGTAGGAATGCAGACCTCCTATGTACTTCAACAACGTGTCCTGGGTATACAAAGGAACATTCAAAGCAATAGCCCTTTTCCTGAATTCATGGGTGTACTCTTGGACAGTTTGACCTTTCCCTTGCCTAAACATTTTCTAGTCCATCATTAACTATTGCATATGTCCTAGGGGATAGAACTGCTTCTTAAGAGCATTAACAAACTCTACCCAAGTTAAACTGACTCTACCATGTTGTGAAACTTCTGCCTTAGTCTTACTCTCCCACCAGGTTAAAGCTGTACCTCCTAACCGAAGAGTAGCTAATTGGATCCTATCAACATCATCTAATAGGTTTTGGACTCTACAGTAGACTTCAACTTGCTGAATCCAATCATCCAATTTTTTAGCATTAAGTTCACCACAATATTTTGGTAAATCAAATTTTACATTCAATTTAATTTTAGGCTTATACCCACTCTTGAAAGGATTAGAAGAAATAGAATGAGGAGAAGATGGACAAGAAGGAGAAGAGGGAGGAGAAGAAGAAGAGGGTGGATCTGGTTGCTTGTCACCATCTCCATGTTGTTTCCCTTCCTTGTCTTTGCGATCTTCTTGCTTCGACGAACCTTCTTCACGTTCCTTCCGTTCTTGTCTCTCCTGAAAAAGAATGTCCACCTTAGCCTTCATCGCGAGGAATGCTCTTCGAAATTCTTGCTCACTGATTTCTTCAGGAACCTCCATTCCAGAAACAGACATCTTTGGAAGACTTCTTCGCTTCCCGATCTCAGGATCAAATTCTTCAAGCTTGCCTTCGCCTTTTTGAATCCTGGATCTCGTTAGCATTCAAGAAAACAAACAACTGCAATAATAGTCAACTGAGCTCTGATACCAACTTGATCTGTATAGGATCTAGACTATATGCAGTATTGAATGCTTAATTTTTTTACAATGATTGTTCCAAGTTAATTAAATCAAAATTAACTTTAGGAAATAACAAAATGAAGGAATTAACAAACTGAGAGAAGGTGAGAGAGAAGAAGAGAAGTGCAAACGGCGTTTGATTACGGAGTTCATCACAAATGTGACTACGTCTCCGGGTCCGCTCCAATAGAGAGACCGATCCAATTAACTCCAAAAATCAATTGCAAGTGCACCACAACCATTCTTCAAGCACTTCGGCAGCATAACAACGCTCTGACCTGCAAGAATGGCTCAAAAATAATCTCCACAAGACCTCTCTTTCGTGTCACCTCAGCTTCAAGACTTCATCACCTGAAAAAAACTTCACTCCACTCTCACCTTACACCCCCTTTTTATACATAATATTTTCCTAAAAAGGCTTAACAAGATATTAAATTCCTAAACCTCCCTCAACAACTCGTATATTGGATTATTTATTTTTTTAGACCCCTTTTGTTTTAGTGGTTAGGGGGTTTACAATAAAAATAACATATTTTGTTAAAGCCTCGGGCCAAAACATGCAACAAAACAGAACAATACCTGATTATATATAATGACCATCGGTGGCTCGTTGGCATATAACAATTTTAGTGAATGGTTGGTCGGGGGTTCCAACCTCGCCAACCACTTTTTGTTTTCAAACTCCACCGAAAACGGTAACAAAGACAAACTGAGCACTATCACAGTTAAAAGAACCGTCGCCGGTGCAACGGTGTAAACTGTCGGCTATTAGGAGGGAGGTTACGAGTTCAAAACCCATAACAAACTTTTTGTTATAAAACAAACCATACCCAACTTGCCGATGCCGGAGGAGGGACGAAACACACGCTGCGCTGGAAATCTGCCATGTGTCAACACCTGACTGGATGCCGAAACCACGTCAATGCCACCTGGACTGCCACTTGATCGCTGACTGACTGCCACATGTCCGCTGACTCAGAGTACGGTGCCACGCAAGATGTACGGATGGACACGTGTCAACTTCTAATTGGTCCATACAGCTGACTCAACTGCCACGTGTTCCATCTAAATTTACCACTTGGATTCCGTACTGTACGGACGAACACGTCAATCTGTTGACATCATCCATTGTACCATCAAGTCAACCGACCTTTGACTGCTTGTAACTCGAGCATACGACGTCGAATTTTGACGAAACGAACGCCATTGGAATCTTCTCGACGAGTCCTTCGTGATGACACCAGTTTTGTTGATTTCTGAGATGATCATTTTTCACCTTCTGGATGCCCCCTGATCCCAGTTTGACCCAAGGTTTGACTGGCCATAACTTGCACAAATGGACTCCTTTTCGCTCCGTTTGAGTTGCGTTGGAATCAAGACACCGAGCTCTTTCTGATGGTGCAGATTTTGGAGAGAAATGAGACACTTCAATTTTCACTGAAAATATCCACCGGATCACATCTACTTTACAAATGTTGTTAGGAGTCTTTTTTCTCTTAAACCCTTGAAGAATTGAAAGAATCTTGTAGATTTATGTGTCAATTTATTCTTCATAGATTATAGTTTTTTAATATGTTAAATTTGTGATCATTCTTCACATTTTTCTTATATGTTGGATTTTCTAGAAATTAATTATAAGCTTTGTATTCTAAGTTGTAGGAGCTAGAGGAATATCCTTGAACTTTGTGTCAATGTATTCTTCATTGGTTACATGTTCTTCATATGTTTGATGTGTAGTTACATTTTCTCACTTATTTTCATATGTGGAAAGGAAAATAGTTAAACTTCCATCTTCCTTTCATTTTCTACTTCTTCTCAAAGATTATATAGATAATTTTCTTAGATTTTTGTTTAGGACTTCTCTAGTATTCACTTTTATTGTTCTTTTGTGCTTCTTGATTAAAGCATGCAAAAAAAAGACCCTCATCATATGAGGAAGCTGCCCCTCTTAAATACAAAGGAAGATCACCAATACAATGGTGATCGAGCTCCAACTATGGTAAATATTTTTCACTATTCATTGGGAAGTCATGTTGATTTTAGTGGAATATTATATTGATAAATCTATTTACTAAAAAAATTAAATTTATAGAAATCTAAAGGTACCTCCCCTAGAATGGAGGCTAGAAACTCCATTTGAAGAAAAAACTTGGAATAATGGATTGGTATCAAGATATATAGAGATTTAATTTACAATATTCTCAATTGATAATTGAATCAAATAGTGAAAATGGTGATGAAGAAGAAAATCACAATTCTTTTGTACCTACTCAAAATAATTAGATTCGTGATGACCCCAAACAAGTGTAGTTTTTGAAAAGATTTAATGGTGACATGCATTTCTACTCCAATGAAATAGAACCTTTTTTACTCAAACATTTCAAAATATTGAACAAAGAGGTGGAAAAGATACTCTTCTTCTCACTTGTGGCCATGATGATTCCTACCACATTGAGGAAGACAACCTTGTGTTGGAGAAGAATCATACATTTAAAGACACACATGTTACTAAGACAGTAGGAGTACATGGAAAATTCCATGTTGTGGCATATCATTTGTATGATGAGGAAAATTATACTAATTCAAAAAAATATATTGAAACGTAAAAAATTATATGACAATTTCTTATGATAAAATGGTTAAAATATATGAAGATAGATCAGATGAAACTTTTGCCTCGATGCACATATAATCAAAACATGATAATAAAAAGGTTAGCAATGATTGCACCCTTAAATTTCTTGTCATAAAATATGGCATGTGCTCATCATCATGCCATACTTCCCTTATTGTTAATTCATTAAATGACACATATATGAAAAAAAAAAAACTTGTATGTCTATCTTCGATGGTATATGTAAGTCTCCAACTTTAAGTGAAACTAAAACATGTTGAAGGAAAGTTATTAAACAAGAAGCAAAAGATGATCTTGAAAATTATCATATGATGATTATTTTATTGGTGAGGACAAGACAAAAAAATGTAATAACTTCAGAGAGTGTTGACCATTTTTGCCTCAGTAAGAAAATGGGATAGGTAGCTACACTTCACCCATTCTGATTTTTCAACCAACCTTTGAGGATATGGACAACTTACAAGAAGGTGATAATATTTTTTCACTTATGTTTGATCCTCTCCTCATAATAGAAACACTTGTTTCTATCACCATAGAAGAACACTCAACCAATGATGGGGATGCAAGAGAAATTTAAGATCAATTTGAAACTAAGGAACATCAAGATGAATCATCAATTGTTCTTATTTCACACAGGCAATCAAGATAGGAAGAGGCTAAAGGTGAGATTACACAAGAACAAGTTAGTTAGAACTAACCTAATTCTTAAAACTTACCTTAGAAGTTTTTATTGTTCCTATGTTCTATGTTTTTAAATGTTGATTTATTAATCAGAACAAAAATAAATAAAGAAGAAGATCGTATAGATATTCCTGGAAACACTTATGAATGCCCAATTATCAGTATGAATGACACATTCAGAACACATACAGAGGATAAAGATGTTGAAGAATGTGGTATGCACAGTATTGACAATAATAGAGAAGGAAAGTCTTAGTTTTGAAGAGAATACAACCAAAATTGTGAGCGTTCAATGGGTCAATGAAAAAATGCAAGTACTTTCAACGTGTAAAGATGAACAAACGCCTACCCCACATTCAAAATATACTGTACAGATGACTCCCGATTTTGATCGTTATTCAAAATGGCTTAATAAGACTACAAAGAATAGATTTGAGGATTTGAAATTTTTAAAAGAACAGAAAATAGAATGCATACAGCTGGATGAAGTTCAACAGGGTCCATAGTGTCATTAAAGTTTCACTTCGAATGGGTATTTAGAAACTTTGGTTAACAAATTTCAATGCAAGGTGTCACTTTTTCTTTCACCAATCATGGAAGACAACAGCCTTCTTGATGAATTCAAAGTGAAGTTACAACCTAAATTAACATAAGATTTCTCACTTCAAGGTTTACAAGACGTATATTCAGCACAAAATTTACCATTGTCAGATTTAAATGATTAGAAATGCATCCAGGTGTGGGACATTGCTATACTTGGCATATTGTAAAAGGATATGATCAATATTATACAATGATGTCAACATGATTCAAGAATCCTCCAAAGTCTATTATGAGAAGTGGTTGTTCAGTTATAATGCATTATTCATGGGTTCTTATTGTTCAGTTATAATGCATTATTCAGGGGTTCTTATTGTTCAGTTATAAGGTATTATTCATGCGCTCTTACATTTCATAAATTTTAGTCCTTTCACCATAATTACACCATAATTACACGGGTGATTGAGTTCACCAGTGTTTTATGTATATGTTTGGGTTTTAGGAAAATTAACCGTCAACAATTTAAAAAATTCACCATCATGACAAATTCACCTTATGGAAAATTCACCACCTGCAATTCATGGCTGCGAATTTTTCATGAGGTGAATTTGTCATGGCAGTGAATTTTCCCGTGGTGAATTGTTGGCGGTGAATTTTCTGACAGTGAATTGTTGACAGTGAATTTGCCTGAAGCCATATGTTCATGTCTATTTTTCTCAACTTATTAATGAATTCATGTGATTTTCATGAAATATTTTGAGGCAGGAGCCTCCTACCATATATATAAACTAATTGAATTTTTTTGTCATGTCTATTTTAGTTTTAGTTTTTGTATGTATTTTACTGTATTTTATTCATTTTGACTTGCATCAAGTCTCTTTATTTCCTTGTTGAACTATATCATCTTTGATTCTAATGAGTAAAGCACTGATCTGTTTGCTTGAGATTCTAGGTTCCTACTACATCCTTTGATCCTTGTCCCCAATCAAAACTAATGGTTGTCCTCTTTTTTGACCCTACAAAAATTTAAACTTTTCATGGCCACTGAATTGAAATGTGTCCATCTCATTATATCCTAAATTGGATGTTAACTTTCTCTATAACATCAGCTTATTTGACTTGAAAACACTAAAATACTCACATCATTTGGCCTTAGTTATAAATGCTTTGCTATCTCATGAATATAGATAATTTGGCCACGTGACCCTTATGTAGCCTTTAGCTGTGTGGAAGCTAGTTGAGTTATGTGATGGCGATGATACTAGTGATACGAAGAGAGTTGGTGCTGTTCATACATATGTTGTTGAATTCAATTCAAGGAGGGGATCTCTTGTTTGATAGAAGGCAGAAATCATCAATGCTAACGAGGGCATTTGTTGAGTTTTCTGTAGTTCGGACAGGTACTTCTGCATGTGTGGTATCTACGCATGCATAAGTCGTCCAGTAATATTTTCCATGCACTCAACGAAAGATTTGTAATCTTCAGTAAAACCAAAAAGAAAAAAAGTTTTTTAGTTTTAGTTAATAGCTATGTTTAGTTTGGAGGTGTTAAGTCACCGGGGATTATTAATTGGAGTGTGAAGGAAGAGTTAGACATATCGAAAAGAAGAGAATTTCGTGGAGAAGCTGAGGAAGAAAGAGTAAGAGAATTTTAGTGTGAGAAGTGGAGGCAATTACAAACTGCTATACTTTCTGCTGTAATTTTTAGATTCTTCTGTGAGCAATGAAATTAATGAAATTCTTTTTTGCTGTTTTTTTTTCCCTTGTGGGATTTTCAGGGTAAATTATTTGTGTCAATTTTCGTGGCTTGATTCTTTTATTTCCACTGCATAGTTCTAAGTTAAAGAGCTTAGTGTATTGCTGTTCGTAAATTTCAGATCTGAAAATTTTATTTTTTGTGCATAAAATCTGAGTATAAATATTTATTGGAATAGTAATCTGATCTGGGCTCTAAGAAAATTAACATGGTATCAGAGCTCTAAACTCTGAATAGGAAGCCAAGATTTGTGACCTCAGATTTCAAGAAAAAAAAATCAGTTTTTTGTCTCCAATTTTTTTTTGTGGCTATGGCAACCAGTGTTTGATATGAGGACAGGCTTGAAGGTGCATCTAACTTCTTACAGTGGAAGGTTCGGATTACATCTGTTCTCAAGGAGAACAAGTTATGGATCTATGCTAGTACATAAGTGACACCACCAACAAATGATCTTGTTGCCTTAGATTCGCATGAAGTCAAAGAGGCCAAGGCTCAGAGGATTATCCTGGATGGAGTAAGAAATCATTTAATTCCTCATTTATCGGGGAAAGACACCACCAAGGAGATGTGGGATACGCTCACATGACTTTATCAGAACGACTATCAGAGTCGTAAGATGATGCTCAAAGACAAATTGCATAATACCAAGATGTCCTAAGGTGAGAGTGTGACCTCTTACTTGTCCAAGTTGACATAGGTCAGGGATGAGTTGGCTGATGTTGGAGAGACGATTGATGAAGATGAGTTGGTGCGTATAGCCTTGAATGGTTTTTCAAAGCACTGGGAAGTGTTTGTCAAGTGTGTTGTTGGCAGAGATCGGCTACCTGATTGGGCGAGGCTTTGGGATGATTTTGTTCAGGAGGAGATCCGTGAAGGTGCTCATTGAGGAGATCAGACGAAGAAGGGTCAAGACAAAGAAAATCTTGCTCTTGCAAGCAAGGGTAAGAAGAAGTCCAATAAAGAGCAAACGAAAGGTTCTTCCAAGAGTGGGAAGAAGAAAGATCTAAGCAAGATAAAATGTTTTTGCTGCCATCAAATGGGTCACTATGCCAGTCAATGTTCGAATAAGAAAAATAAGGGCAAGCAGAAGAAGCAAGTTGCTACTATAGCAGAGGTGGACGAGTTTGCATCATGATTTGAGAATGAGTTTTCACTCATTGCTTGTCTCTCAAGTTCAATTGCCAACAGGGTATGGTATATTGACAGTGGGGCTTCTTACCACATGACGGGAGTCAGAGAATGTTTCACCAAGTTGGAGGAGAAGATGTTGGATTTCTATATTGAGCTCGGAGACAATGCCAAGTATCATGCAACTGGTATTGGCACCGTCAAGTTTCAGAGGGAGTCTGGCAAACCCTTGTTGGTGGAGGATGTGTTGTATGTCCCTAGCATGACAAATAATTTAATCTCAGTTTCTACTTTGGAAGACAAGGGTTACATCGTGACCTTTGAGAGGGAAAAGTCTATATTCGTCCCAAGGATTCCAAGGTTGGAAAAGTGATTGGAGTCAGGCATGGCAACTTGTTTCGGTTACAGTTTGAGCCAGCACATGCATTGGTTAGTAGCTATAAAGGGCTAGGAGAATTGTGGCACAGGAGGATGGCTCACCATCACCATGGAGCACTTAATATTCTCAAGGAAATAGTGATGGGGCTGCCTGAGATGAGGACAGAAAAGCATGAGGTGTGCAAAGGCTGTGCACTTGGGAAATATGTCAAGACCGGTTTTCCAAGCAGCGACACTAGATCTAAAGGGATTTTGGATCTTGTACACTCAAATGTGTGTGGACCTATGTCAACAACATCCTTGAATGGATATGAGTATTATGTTACTTTCATTGATGATTTCTCCAAGAAGACGTGGATATATTTCATGAAGAGTAAAGATGAGGTCTTGAGTAGGTTCAAAGAGTTTAAGGCTCTCGTGGAGAACCAAAAAAGGAGGAAGATCAAGATACTGAGGTTTGGTAATGGAGGCGAGTATACCTTGAATGCCTTCAAATATTTCTGTGTTTAGGAAGGTATCAAGAAAGAGTTGACAGTTCCATACAACCCTCAGTAGAATGGGGTTGTTGAACGGAAAAACAAGGCTATAGTTGAAGCAACTAAGGCCATGCTTCATGATTAGGATCTACCTTGGTTCTTATGGGCAGAAGCTTGCAATACAACTGTGTATTTGCAGAATAGGAGCCCTCACAAAGTGTTGGGCAAGTTAACTCCAGAAGAGCCACATTCCTGTTGAGAAGAGAACCAAGTTGGAACCTACTGTAGAGAAGGGTATCCTTGTCAAGTACAGTAAAACTTCTAAGGCTTATTGGGTTTACATTCCCGCTCTTAGGAAAACAGTGGTTCGCAGAGATGTGAAGTTCGAGGAAGAGAGGGCTCTTCAGAAGTCTAGCAACTTGATGAATGAGGAGGAGCGATCACCCACAGTTGAGGCAGCACAAGTTCCTCAAACTTCAATCACACAAGCTGGAGAGCAAAACAAGCAAGCCGAGCAGGTTGATCAGAAGGAGGAACAAATAATTCCTCAGCCTCAGATTCCTATTATCGAGAAGAGAAGAAACAGGGCAGCTGAGCAGACACTAAGAGAGGCTCAAGAATATGTAGGTGATCCTCAAGATTCAGTCAAACAAAGAAAGGCTCCCAAACGTTATTATAAGTATGTGGCACTTATAAGTGAATTAATTGAAGTAGAGCCTTTTAGCTTTCAAAAAGCATCCAAGCACCAAGTGTGGAGAGATGCCATGGTGGAAGAGTATTCTTCCATCATGAAGAACAGCGTGTGGGAGGTGGTACCACGACAAAAAGGTAAGTCTGTGATAGGCTCAAGATGGTTGTATAAGATTAAGCATGCTGCAAATGGTAGTGTGGAAAAGTTCAAAGCCCGGTTTGTGGCTAAGCACTTTTCTCAGAAGGAAGGGATTGATTATGACGAGACCTTTGCTCCGGTAGCCAGGTACTCATCCATAAGGGCTATCATTTCTGTAGCAACACAGATGGGTTGGAGGATTCACCAGATGGATGTGAAAACAACATTCCTCAATGGAGTAATTGAGGAAGAGATCTACATAGAGCAGCTAGAGGGTTTTGAGGTGCATGGGAGGGATTTCCATGTATGTAGGTTGAAGAGAGCACTGTATGGGCTCAAGTAGGCTCCTAGGGCTTGGTATACACACATTGATGGTTACTTGCAGAACGTGGGCTTCACTAAGATTGAGGCAGACCCAAACCTGTATTACATTCAGGTGAAGGGCAAACCTCTCATATTGGTGTTGTATGTTGATGATCTATTACTCAAAGGGTCAGCGGAGCTCATAGCACACTACAAGCAGGATCTTGTAGGAGAGTTCGAGATGAAGGACTTGGGGTTGATGCACTACTTTTTGGGATTGGAGTTGTGGCAGAAAGAGGGAGAAATCTTCCTTGGACAAGGGAAGTATACAACTGAGATCTTGAAGCGATTTAGGATGGAGGACTATAAGCCAATGTCCACACCACTTGTGACCAACTGGAAGAAGATTGATGCTTCCAAATCAGAGGCAGTGGACCCGACTTTATACAGACAGTTGATAGGCTCTCTTATGTATTTGGTCAACACCAAATCAAGCATTTGTTTTTTAGTGAACTCTCTTAGTCAGTTTATGGTGGAATCTAAACGTGTGCACTGGATAGCTGCAAAGCATGTTTTGAGGTATCTTTGAGGCACAGTTGATTATGGGTTGAGGTATGTTCAGCAGGATAGAGTGAAGCTCGAGGGGTTCACCGATGTAGATTGGGCAGGTAGTACAACTAACGGAAAGAGCACTTCAGGGTGTAGTTTCAATTTGGGATCAAGAGCAATCTCTTGGTATAGCAAGAAACAGACGTTAGTTGCATTGAGTTCTGCGGAGGCTGAGTATATGGCAGCCAGTATGGCTACATGTGAGGCAATTTGGCTTTGAAAACTTCTAGTTGGGATTTTTGATCAGGAGCTAGATCCGACTATCATTTACTGTGATAATCAGAGTTGCATCAAACTCTCTGAGAATCCAGTGTTTCATAACAAGTCAAAGCACATTGAGATCAAGTACCACTTCATCAGAGATTGTATGCAGAAGAGGACGGTGAAGCTGAAGTACATTCATACAGACAAACAAGTAGCAAACATTTGACTAAGGCTTTGATCAAGGGCAAGTTTTTGTACTTCAGGGATAAGTTGGGTGTTGTGCAGAACACCTTCCTCGCGAAGAGGGAGTGTTGAGTTTTTTGTAGCTTGGATAGGTACTTCTGCATGTGTGGTGTCTATGCATGCATAAGTCGTCCAGTAATATTTTCCATGCACTCAACGAAAGATTTGTAATCTTCAGTAAAACCAAAAAGAAAAAAAAAACACTTTAGTTTTACTTTTAGTTAATAGCTATGTTTAGTTTGGAGGTGTTAAGTCACCGAGGATTATTAATAGGAGTGTGGAGGAAGAGTTAGACATATCAAAAAGAAGAGAATTTCGTAGAGAAGCTGAGGAAGAAAGAGTAAGAGAATTTCAGTGTGAGAAGCAGAGGCAATCACAAACTGCTATACTTTCTGCTGTAATTTTTAGATTCTTCTGTGAGCAACGAAATTAATAAAATTCTTCTTTGCTGTTTTTTTCCCCTTGTGGGATTTTCAGGGTAAATTATCTGTGTCAATTTTCGTGGCTTGATTCTTTTATTTCCATTGCATAGTTCTAAGTTAAAGAGCTTAGTGTATTGCTCTTCGTAAATTTCAGATCTGAAAATTTTATTTTCTATGCATAAAATCTGAGTATAAAATATTTATTGGAATAGTAATCTGATCTGGGCTCTAAGAAAATTAACACATGTATGAAGAACTTGTGAAAGCTACCATTAACAATCTACATATTGGATGATTCACTCAAGATATTGGTTTGCTTTCTATTGAGAATGGTCAGAAGCTCTTTGATTTCTTGGATCTGTTGAAAGCTCTTATACTGGGTACAATCAAGAGGTGTTAGATTTAAAGCTTGTAGAATGTGTTCATGTGTTTTTGATTAAGTACGCAGCATTTACAGGGTGTTGTACTCTTTACACGGAGAGCCCTCAGGGTCAAAAAGAAGCTAGTTCAAAACAGAACATGAACTAGAAAAAGACAACAGGTCAATACAAGCCACACACATAACAGAACCAGGACAATAACAGCTGACAAATAACATATCGAACAACAGATGAGGACTGAGGGGACTAATCTGACTCCCAAAACCTTAGGCCGTGATTTGGGGAGTCCCTTCTTCTTTCTCTGCACAACAGACACAACAGACCAGGAAGGCTTGGAAACGAAATCCATCAAGTGAGGCGAGAGGAGCGGATCCTCAACAACCACCACAGGCAAAGAGCCACCACGCAGCGAGGAAGCCAGCAGCGTAGAAGAGGAGTCAAGAGCATTCGAAGGACTAGCAGAGGCGTTCAACGAGGGA
This sequence comes from Sequoia sempervirens, assembly GCA_007258455.2. Classification (NCBI taxonomy): domain Eukaryota; kingdom Viridiplantae; phylum Streptophyta; class Pinopsida; order Cupressales; family Cupressaceae; genus Sequoia; species Sequoia sempervirens. The sequence goes on along the minus strand of VDFB02353493.1, from coordinate 281,145,030 downwards.
CAGACAGGCTTGCCTGAACAACAACAGCAGTTCAAGGCATCAATGGTTCCACGGAAGGAACAGCAGTTCAAGGCATCAGTGTTAATCACTAGGGGTTAATACATTTGTAATATATTATTTAGTTTAGATAGTTTTTCTTATAAAATAAAATGTAAACATACATTTCTGAAAAATGTACAATATCCAATGAGATTTATTTTCTATTCTGCCCCTGTTGGGCCTAACAGTGGTATCAGACCAGTTGCTGAGACTGGATGATGTGAGGAGAGGCTGTTGTGGTCGGCTTGTGCACAGGAGTCGCTAGAATCATTCACTGAAAGCAGACATTGCTGGACGCATTTTCTTTTTTTGGAGTGTATTCTATAGATTTTAAAGTAAAAGGGCAACATCTTGCACAAAATAATTGACAGAGGATTTCAATTTGTGCCTGCGATCTTTATAAACCCTCCTCAAATATGGTGCTGCACATGTTGCAATTTGGTATAAAGACCAACCGTGTCTATTATAAATGAAGCAATCAAAATTGGCGGACAGTTTTAATACTAGTTTGAGTTTGAAGCCAGAAATTATGCGGATCGTGTGCGACATTCGGGTAATGTTGACTGTACATGAACTGAAGAATTTCTTGGGAAAATGTTGTGGGTAATTTTGATACACCATAAAATAGCGTACAAATTTTAATTTTCTGCTGCAGTGTTGACATTGTCTATAATGCTTTCTAGAAAGGCATTTTATTGCTGGTGTGGCCTATAAAAGAATAGAGCAATTATTAGAGGAGGTCTTCCCAACCATGTCTTTCATGTCAGTGGGAACTTTTAATTTGAAAAATGGTATTCAAAGATTATGATATTGACTGTCCTAAAGTTAAAGGCCAGTAATTGTTTCATTGGAGATTTATTCTACGGAGATCTATATGTGATTGTTTTATTGGAGATTTATTCCTTGGAATCCTATTTACAATCACTATCTTATATACTGATGGTATTATGTCCTCATGTAAGCACTTCAAATGAGGCAGAATTAATATCTGAGTATTGGAGGCAATTTCAATCTGTCTTTATGCAGTTTTGTGCTCAATATTTCTTGCTACGACAAGACAAGAGATAGATAGGTTACACAATCAGATGCCCAATGCTGAAGCACAGAAGAAAGATGTAAAGCAGAAAGATGTTAAGCATGATGTACCTTCTTCAAGCATTTCAACAAAGCAAGTATGTAAAACCAAAATATCCTTGAAGAAAGATGTTGAGTTGCACAAACAAAATGCTATGTCTAAACCTATGACGCAAAAATGCCACCAACCAAAGTCACAAAAGGACAAATTCATTGAGTCAAACTTTGTTGTTTCACCCAAACCCATTGTGAGAGAGTGGGAATCTCAAAAACAAAATAGAGGGAAATGTGGTCTTTGATTACAAGGGTTTTGTTGGCTCTTATACCCTAGAATACTCCATACAATTTGTATTAGGAGGACATATGAATAAATCTCATGTTGAGTCTACATGTGTTGATGACTCTTGTGAAATTCAAAAATCTAAGCAACCAAAAACAATGTGTTAAGTCCAATAATGTCCAAATGTGTTCTCATTGTGGCTGTCAAGGTCATCTTTCTAGTAATTGCTTTGATCTACACCCTTGTACATCATGCGATTTGCATACTCGTTCTACCAAACATTGTTATCTATGAGATCCACCTTCAAAATCTATGAGGCATATGAATTTTGGTTGGATATATCATTCAAGGTGGAGATCCAAGGTTGATTTGTTAACCAAATCTTATAAGAGAGTTCAATCTATTATTGATGGTGAAAATGTGCTTACTCATACTGGTGGTGATGTCATTCATCATAATTCTTCTAATGATGATGTAGATCTTATCGAGCCTACATTAACTCCAATTAATGTTGATATTTTTGAGATGTCACTCAGTATATTTGATAAGACTTCAATTGTTGACAAGATTGATGAAGTGAATTTGCTTCCCACGAATAATTTCGCTAATATTGGAGATGTAGTTTATGATATTGTGATGACAGTAGTCCTTACTAATATATTCCAATTATTTGAGGCTATGAAGATAAAGATGTTGGCTCTTGTTCAGTCACTCCATCAGGGAGATCATGTTGTTGACATTTTCCTCTCTCATCTACCAAGGGGGGGAATATTGTGTATATGTAAGATTCAAGTGGAGATTTCATAGATTGTTGAAACCTTGTGATTGGTGTGCTATTTACACTTCAATATTTTATTGCACTCAATGTGCCATTTCAGATATTATTTTCAATGACTGCACCTAATGTGTACTATTTCAGATATTATTCTCAATGATGATGCAAAGTTTCCCCAGATTGATAGTTGGTGATTACTCATATTGGCCACTAAAGTTTGGTCATTTTTTTCAAATTGTAGCATGGACAAAACAAGTCCAAAGTTGAGACTTGTCAAAGCAACAAGCTTATTCTTCAAAAGTTAAGACCTATCCAAGTAACATGCTTATTATCAAAATTTGAGACTTGTCAAAGCAACAAGCTCATTATCAAACGTTGAGATCTGTCAAAGTAACAGGCTCATTATCAAATTTGAGACTTGTCAAGGCAACAAACTCAATATCAAAGTTTGAACCCTGTCAAGATAACAGGCTTAGTTCAAAGAAATTCAAGAGCTATCACAGTAACAGTTTCTTTTTAAGAAGCTTCAGATAAGCCAGCAAATCTTCACCAAGGTGCTTGGCCGAGAGAAATTTGAGCTGTTCAAATACTACATAATTTTATGATAACCCCTTTAGATTGAAAGAAGGATGTTAATGTGTTAATCATTAAGGATTAATTCATTTGTAATATATTATTTAGTTTAGATAGTTATGACAGTTAAATTGTCTTCCCAAACATTTCTGAAAAATGTAATTTTTCAATATGCAATAAGATTAACAATCAAAATTAACTGATTAAGTTGTCTTTGGAAAACTTGTGGAAAAGCATTTGAGGAGGTCATTGTAACAAACTAGGTACAACCGTGTGCTTGATCTTTATTATCAGGAATTGGATGCAAAAAAAGGCTTCCGACAATAGGACTTATAGTTTATTAAATTGTAGTATAAGGCAAAAATTACTTTAATGTACAATTACATAGTTGCCTGAGATGCCAATACTTTCCAGATGAAGCTGAAACAATCCAAGCAGGAATTAGTTTTATTCATCTCTCAGATAAGAAGTAAGAATACTCAACATACCCACTTTGCCATCACTTATGGGTAATAGCAAAAACTATTTGCAAGATGAGGGAATAACAGAAGAAATTCTAGACTCAGTAAAAGATCAATATATTTCATCCTTACAATCCAGATGCATAAAGGGTGGAACCATTGCATATGAGAAACTCCCACATTGCATTGAAAAAGCCTATGGTGCTTGGCCATGAAAATGCTAGTATTGAGATAGAAGCTGATAAACTTGTTAAGAATTTAGTACTTGGTGATCATGTTGCATATGAGCCTGGTATCCTTTGTAATATTTGTTCACTTTGTAAGAAAGGAAACAATCATTTATGCCAAGGAATTAATTTTAGAAGACTTCATAGAGTATTAAGGCCGTAGAGATTTTAAAATAAGTAACAAGCTATCAGCATTTAAGATAGTTTTCACAACCATGTTATTGGCCGATGGGCAGGTTGTTACAACCACTCCAATCCCCAATGCCAATACGTATTGGTTGAAAAGGCTTTAGAAACTTGTTGGCAGTTTTGATAGTTAAGAGAACCTTGCGAAATGCTGATGCACATAATGTCTGAGTTTGTTGATAATAAAAGGGGAGGAATGAACCATAGAAACTGCTGACCGTGGAAGTATAGACCAGGCGCATGGTCCAATAAATATCAAAGGTTTTGTTAATGGTGGAGAGATTGGGTCCAGTCCGATATTCTCACTGACTTTTTGCAACAACTTGAATGCTAATAAATTCTGGACTTAGAAAACACTCATGTTTCTGACTTGGCCTGCCAATCCCTTACTTTCTTGAAGGAATTATATTTTCCATAGATCCCAGAAGTGACTTTCTCTTAGACCTTTCTCTTCTCATAGTCTCTTCTCTTCCTAAGCTTAATTATCTTGGCCTCCAAGGAGCTTTTGTAAAAAAATCCAAGTCTCTATTCATTTATTCCACCTCCATTCTTCAAAGTATTAAATATGAAAGATTACTGGCTTTTAACAAAAGAAGGAATTTTTGAAGTTTTCTAGAAGTTATCCTCAACTGGAATTAAGGCATGAATCACTTGTTACTATTTCTATGGAGCAAAATTATCATTGGCTAAAGACGTGGTTCTAAATGAGAGTGCTATACTTGATAGAGGTGGCCCAACTTATGGTGGAAAGTTAGAAGCTATCTTGAGAGACAAGAACCATCAATTGGTGAGGGTACCGTGGGAATGGTCAGAGTGCATTTACTTTCCTCAGATGGTTCTACGTAGGAAAGATTGGTGTCATTGTAGGCATATATTGCACCACCTCCTTCTCCTTCAATGCCAACATAGTTAGAAAATTTGAAGACAACGTCAATAAGATCAATCTAAGCATTCCAGTGGAAATAATAGCATTGGCTATTATATTTTTCATATCAAGGTGTCTCCAAGACACCTAGGAGAGAAGGCCTAGGTTACAGTTGAGATAATGTGAGAGCCCTACAAGGATAGTTATCAATAGCTGTTTAATTATGGAACCTCCTTTTGGATGGAATGTAAACCTCTCACATATTTGGTGAGGGATCTATCTCTAATTTTATGTTTTCTCAATGTTGGTGTTAAATATTATTGTCATTTCATATGTAATTTATCTTTCTAGAAATATTGGTAAAATGAACATAGAGTATATTTGGATTTAGGTTTAAAATGAATTTCATGTGTAGAAAAATGTTTAATTTTGGCTTTGGATCTTATGTTGTTTTTATCCCATCTTTTGAGATTGTGTGTGTGAACCTATTATTGGGTTGTGTCATTTAGGTTCTCCCCTTAGTTGAAGGACAAGTAGGGTGTGTTGGCAATGTTTCTCTTTTTCCCCTATGTCCTTGGACTTATTTTGGAGTCCCTTGTAGGCCTCTTGTCTTGTGGGGAGTATCTCCTTTGTTAGTCAATGGGTTGGAGATTTGATGGGATCACCCCTCTTAGTCTCCTTCATTTTTTTATCATTTTGGAGTCTATTTGTGTTTTGATCTTGATTTTGTAATACTTGGGGTTGTCACTAGGTATGAAACCTAGAAACAATTATCTATTTAGTCTCTAGCTAGGAAAATAGCATGCGACCAAGACTATGGCACAAAAATATGATTATAGCATAGATTTTGGATTCCAACACACCTATGGGACCCTAGCATGTTGTGTTAGTGTCCTCTTGGCATGCTAGTGTCCTTCCTTAGAGAAACTATAATCCTCTAGTATATTTTTGATGTCCCCTATTTCATCAAAAAATGAGGTCTTCTAGTCATTTCTTGGGAAAATTTTGTATACAAAAGTTATTACCCTTGGCTTGGCGAGTCTTCCCATTTTATCACTTTTTTAACAAGTTTTATACTCAAGTAGTTATCACACATTTTTCTTTGGTAATTGTTTCATTGTTTGAAAATGACTCATCATTGTTCTAGTTGGTGGAGGGATTCTACATCCTAGTAAGGAAACCTCTTGTGAAGGTTTTCCCTTATGTTTAGGTGTTATGTAAGTCATTTTTAAGTAGATTGGAGGTGGTTGTTACCCTCATCTTGCTCCTCATTTTAGAAACTAATGGTCATGTCATCCAGTTGAGATGTGATAGCTCCTAGCAGTTATGTTATTTTTGTGCATTTCCTGAACAATGTTGTAAGATTTTTTAAGCATGCTTTTATGTAGATTTGAGGTTGATGATTCCATCATCCTACCCTTGTTTTGTGTTTGCAAGAAATCATGGTCATAGGTTAGTACACCCGATCATCATTTGAATATCGTTTCCACCTATTGTAGGATCATCATGGTGGTTTCATCCCATTATTGATAAGTCTTCCATTGGTTCCCCCATGCTTATAGTAGTTGTGAGGTCATTAATGTTGTTTTTATGAGATCAATAATATTGTTAGTGTCCTTATGAAATTGAGCTTCACATGACACTTGTGTGCATATTGTTGTGCAGTATGACATGTTGTCGTACCTTGGTTGTTGGTGTTATTCTTTCCAAAAAAATTGTTTGGTTAGCTAATGTACTAGCTATGTGTCTTTGGGTAAATTATATTTGGTATCAAAACCATGTTGTAGCATTGGTATATCTAGTTCATGTACTTTCTCATGTGGTTGTTATGTGCTTGATGTGTGATTGTTCAAGTGCTTGTTGCTATGCGGTAGTTGTTTGATTTCATACCTTTCATGCCCTAGTGTGGCATTTTAGATGGTTTGGTGTGTGTCAACCCATGCGGTGTGTTTTTGGACAAAGGTTTCCTCCTAGGCCTTACCACACTTGATAGGGAAGGAAAGATACCCCTGCTGATAGTCTCCTGAGGTGGGGAATGATCACTCTCTTATGTGTTGCTTATTGTTTACAAGAATATAAGGGCCTTAATGTGTCTATGTGTGTTGTAGGTAGCAAATGTTGTTGCATGGTTTGTCCCCTTGCACGATATGTTTGAAGAGTATTTATTTGGAGGGTTGTTTTTGATATAGGGGAAAACAGATTTTGATGGGATCCGGAACCCATTACAACCAAAAAGCCAAACAGCTTAAAAAAGCCAAAAAGACCATACTGCAGAAAAGACAGCCTACAGTCAACAAAAAACCAGCTCACAAACAAACACCATTATGTTTTACAATTAGAGTTTCATTTGTTGGAGCGAAGAGTCATATCAAAAGAAGGCCCAGAGGGTTTAGATTTTTTTCCAGTAACAGTAGTCCAGCCTTCTTCAACTTGTGCTGCCTTAGCCTGCCAAGCCAGCCCATCAATTTCCTGAGGATGAAAAACTGCAGCCCGAGAGGTAACATCAAAGTTCGCCTGAATAGGTGTTGAAATAACCAGAGAGCAACCAGAGATGGGAAACGAAACACCATCAGTAGAGACAGAAACCAATCTAATCATATGCTTTATTTGGAGGGTTGTTATACCCTTGCACTTTCCAAGAATTTACTTTCATGTGTGATTACCATTGATGTGTTGATCCTTGATTTATTTGATTGTGAGTGACATTGTGGTGGTCTTGAATGTGCTTCTATGTTCACTTGGGATAGCATGAATACCAAAAATTTTATTGAGTAAAAATGGATGCTAATGTTTGGGCTTATGGCTGAGAATTGTGTACTCTTGTGTGAGTGATGCATTTGAATATGAAAGAGATGATGTCTATTTATGTTCCTAATATGTGGAAGAAATTAATGATGTGTTAATTCTTTCCTAAAGTTCATTGTGGATTGGTCTTTGTGTGACTTCATGTCATATGTCTGAAATGACTACATTGGTACATGAAATAAATGTTGAATTGTTGTAATATCTAATATTTAGGTTAAAGACTTATGTCCCAAAATTCTATTATTTTCCTAGGATTCTTATGGGAACCTAGATATATTATAGCATTATATCATTTTAAAAGTTAGGGAAAATGGGTGTAAATGAGTCATGTGCATGAAGATTATAATAAATCATGCATTAGTTGACTCTAATATTAGGTTTTTTCCTTCTTGCATAGTGTGCATTCTAAATTATAAAAGGGACTAATGCATTATAAATCATTGTGTTGGTGAGGATTAAAGCCCCCAATTGTATTATTGTTCTTTGTGAATCATGTTGATGTTATTCTAGTATAGCATGAAGCAGAAATAAATATTGTTATAAATGCATGTCCCGTGTGATTTGGTGACTTTTTTCCTTGTAATTATCTACATGCATAATATTATGAATGTGTTGTAGTGAATTTTTTGTTGCTTGAAACCTTGGATTATGTTTAGAATGATCAAGTGAAAATGAAAATCTATGTTGTCTAAAGTTTTTGGGGTCTTAGAAGACTCACTCACTTGGTGTGTTTGAGCATGTTCTCTAACTCACCTTGGATTTTGTATTCCATTTGTGGTGTAGCTTTGTTCTCCCTTAATTATGGCTAGTGTTAGTCACACAGTGTATGCAATTGTGCGTTCTAAATTTGATACTTTATTTTAGTTATTGGTGAATCCTCCAATTGTTGTAAGGAACTTAATTAAATTTTTAATTATTCTTATGAGTAGTTTAGTCACCAAAATTTTCCTCTTGATTATTTTTTGACCCTTGGTCATGCTTAATTTATTGTTGGAATTAATAATTCTTCCTCCTTGGCATGTCTTTTTTATTTTGTGGTGACAATACTAAAATATTTTAAATTTTTTCCCGTGTATCTTAGTGTAGTTCCCCATCACATTCATGCTAAACCTCTAATTGAATGTAAAAGGGAGTAGATTGGGGAGAATGCACTATATATTGATGTTTTTGTTAATTATAACTATGTTGAGTTTGAAATTCCTCACTCCTTACAGAATGTAAGTGGATGCTTTGTGAAGTGTTTGGGAAAATTTATGAATTAGAAATTAAATTTATGAATTAGTCAATTAAATAATTAAGAAATTATTTAATTATGCAAGTGGAGGAAATTTAGATCTTTAATTAAACAATTAGAAATCATTTAATCAAAGTAAGATTTAGGACACTTAATTAGACAATTCACATTATTTAATCAAATGAGAGGACTTAGGAGATTTAATTAAATAATTTGCATTATTTACTCAAGTGAGATGAAACTTAGCATGAAAGGGGTAAATTAGTCAAAATAACATTAATTATCTGATTAATAGGAGAAAATGGTGAATTTAATTAATAATTGGCATTCTTCAATTAAATAGATGAAAATAGGTGAATTAGGAGAGAAATGACATTAGTAATCGAAATCAGGTGTGTAATGTGATCAAGATATTTTTAAATGTCTACATATAGTATGTGAATTGGTTGTACAAGATTCTTCTTGCTCTTTTGTTCAAGATCAAAGATTCACATCTCTTTCAATCCATCTAGAGGGCTTAGCAGTATGTTTGTCACTTCCTAATATGAAAAAATTCTTTCATTATAGCATGAATTTATGTTTTCCTTTTCCTCCATTTGGTCAAATAAAAATATACAATATCAAGAATAACCTCTTGCCATAAACGTTTCTGGGCAAGTTAATTACTTATTGAAGAAGGGAGGCTAATATTTTAGTGATGTTTTGGATTTTATTGCTTTGAATTGGTCTCCTTGGTAGGTAACTAAACAAAAATTTTGTTTCAACAACTATTACAATTAGTTTCTTATTTGTGTGCAATCCTTAGCCCTCTTAGAATTTTAATAAAAAATTGTGTAATTCTATTTTGTGTAATTTCTTCAAAGACTATCTTTGGTTGTCATCCTATCACCTCACACTCCTTCCTTTAAATAAAAATTATCTCCATCTCCTTCCCAATATGCCCCTAAATCCATACCTTAACATAAATAGTAATACAAATTTAGTAATAAATTTTAGATCAAATGGAGTACACAAATTTAGAAATCTAAAGCAATTTTGATGTTCAAGTACTAGCCTTGAAAATTTTAAATTACAAATTTCTTTTTGGAGATATATTTAATGTATGATGGTTCAAGTAGTGAAATATCTTATTTTTCAATCAAATTAAAAAATGAAACATTTATATTGGGCCTACTCTTTTATTAATAGATATGTCTCTTATTTTTAGAGACCTATCTATTATATTTGGTCATTAAGTGAATTATAAAGACGATTTATTTGGAATGGGTACAATAATGTGATTTTTTATTCTATTAGACATGTCATCTTAATGCATCTATAGAAAATTATATGTTTGGCTATGCTTTCTAGTTCTAATTTAATGAGGGAATATAATTCTAAGGCTTTACTCTTGTAGACACTCAAATAGTCCAATCACCTGATTCTAATTAACATCACTTCCTCCTAAACACCTCTGTGCTAACCATTTAATTAAAAAAATCTTATTATTTAGTTAAATTCATCAATTTCTACTATTAATCAAATAAAGAAATTTATTAGATTAATTCACTAATGTTCATCTAATTTAATTAAATAAATCAAATTATTTAATTAAATCCCCTATGTCCTCTTATTTGTTTAAATATATCTAGTTATTTAACAAATGTCGTAAAAACCCCTAATCCCACATAGATTAATTAATTCTAAATTGATTAACCTAATTACCCCCTAATCCCACTTAGATTAATTAATTCTAAATTAATTAACCTAATTACCCCCTAAGCCCACTTAGATTAATTAAACTAATTACCCCTAATCCCACTTAGATTAATTAATTCTAAATTAATTAACCTAATTACCCCTAATCCCACTTAGATTAATTAATTCTAAATTAATTAACCTAATTAACCCCTAATCTCCATTACCCATTTCCCTAGCCTTTAAGCCCACCCTTGGTTAAGTCAACCCTTGGTCAACTAACCAAGTTGCACAAGAAAATCAATTCTTTTAAATAAGTAATTACCTTATTCATCCTCACAAAGGCATATTCTAGGGAATATTCCCTTAAAGCCCCTTTTGTTGACTTTGCCTCCCAAAGGCATTTAAACTTCTTACAAGGTTTTCAATGCTTCTTCCAAAGACATTTAAGCCTCTTACAAATCCCCTTTTGTTGATTCCCCCCCCCCAAAGGCATCCCTAATCCCACATAGATTAATTAATTCTAAATTAATTAACCTAATTACCCCTAATCCCACTTAGATTAATTAATTCTAAATTAATTAACTTCTCTTGCATCCTCATTGACATGCCTTCAATTCTCTTACATCACCCTCACTCCTTCACCTACAAGTCAACTAACCAAGTTGCACAAGAAAATCAATTATTTTAAATAAGTAATTACCTTATTTATCCTCACAAAGGCATATTCTAGGGAATATTTCCTTAAAGCCCCTTTTGTTGACTTTCCCTCCCAAAGGCATTTAAACTTCTTACAAGGTTTTCAATGCTTCTTCCAAACTCATAAATACCTCTTACAAAGGCATTTAATTACACTTGCATGCCATCTTGTCCCTCTTACACCTTCAACATTCTTTTACATTTCAACCATATTCATTTAATTCTCTTACATCCTCTTACACATCCACCTACATGTCTTAACTCTCCACATTCACCAAATTCACTCATTCTTCCACCCTTGAATCCTATAAGTAGAGACTTTCTCTACACAATATGGATCCATCATCTCATGTAAAGTCATTATGCTCATTTCATCCATCAATCATCCAATTTCTATCACTATCTTTGAGGGCAATTGGCATTTATCAATTCCATTTTCATCCATTTTCATATCATGTTAGCTTGAATCTACTATCATTTTGCATCAAAATTACCATTGTTCATTAGGATCTTGGAGCTTATAAAATTGGGATTGGGAAAGGGCCACTTTCCACATCAAAGTGACACCAATCCCCCTATGGGATGGGGTTTGAGTAGCTTAGATTAGGATTTCATGTTATTTTGATCATGTTTTCATCTTCTTAGCATGCTTAAGAATCTCATAGGGAATTCATATTTTTCTTGTTTAAATGACTAATACTCTTAGGTTTGTCCAAGTTTGAGTAGGTATAGGATGGCATTCACAACTCTAACATATTTTTCTAAATTGCATCTTTGTTTTCAAAGTTATAGGGAAAGTTGAAGATGAATATGAAGGTCACCTATTATTTAAACTAAATCAAATTGCAAATCTCTCATCTTGAAATCAAGAATACCTTGTGCTTGGTGTAAATAGTTTGGTTACTATATTGTATGGTATGAGTGGTCTTGTCTTGTGTGTATTTGACATGATTTTTTATACATCCTTCTTATTATTCATGTTGATATAGTTTCTTAATGTATATTTGGGGTTGTTTATGTTGTTATTGACCTAGAGTATTTTTGTTGCAACCAAATAAACCATTAATTCTATATTTCATTATTACTAAAATAAGATCAATACACAAAGAATTAATTCAAATCTACACTCTTTCATTATTCCTCTCTACCTCTATAATGAAGAAAAAACACCCTTATATCTAAAAAATTGGAAAAAAAATCCAAAAATTACCATTTTTGGTAGTTTTTGACAATTGCTATAATTTTCCATTTTTGGTAGTTTTACATACATATCCCTTTGAGCTTAGAATTTTTCTAAAAAATTCCTAACACTATAGTGACACAGATTTTCAACTTACAATTCAAATTGTAAATGTGAGTTCCAAGTTATTAAAGAAAACAACTTTCTAAAAACCCGAAAAAAAACCATAAAAGTTGATTTTGAGGGTGCAGATGAAAGGTTTTGGCCCTGAAAAAGTGTTGTATGGACACCAACCAAGCTTGGATCAGTCGGAAATCTAAACAAATTCTCATAATGCATCTCCTTATAAAATTTTAGGTCAATCAAACTTCTGAGTCAAAAGTTATGACTCTTGGAAGCCCTTGCATCAATTTTGGTTAGTTTTTGTAATATTTCAACAATAATGTTGATATTATAGTGTGGCTATAATTTTCCCTCTTTGTAACCTTTTTCTTTGGTGGTTGCTCATTCTTTCATAATATTTTTTAATATAAAAAAATTAAGATAAAGAAACTATGGTTTTGTTTAATGGGTTTGGTGGACTATGGCATGATTCACATATAGCCCATGTGCATATGTGTGTACTCTTCTCATAATTCAATATTTATGAACTAACATACTTTAAAATTATTCCAAAGTTATGAAAATCTAGGTATGATGTCCCAATATGATATAACTTTAATTTTGTCTCAAATCCATGCAAATTTATTTATGATGTCTCGTATCTTGGTGATGGTCACAAAATACATTATTAATGTGTCCTTTCAGTAGCCCTCTAGATTGACCTAATGGACAACTAGGTGGAAGAGTAATCATTTATCATAAAGAAAAAATTTAAGTACATCATCCAGGGGTTCACTCAACTTTTTAAATTTCCTAAAATTTTGAGGCTTGGAAGTAATAACATTAGAAGCATTAACCACATGATGTCTACTAGGCTTACTCTCTCTTTTACACTATCCTTTTAAAAAGTATTTTAATTTTGAAATATATATGGGTAGGAAACATAGAAGGCACATGAGAATATTCATACTTCAACACATTAGAAGACAAAAAATTAAGTTCATATTCTTGACATGAGCACACAAATCCATAAAAAGAGTAACTATCAATATATGCACTCTCCTTAATTTATGGTAGTGATACTTACAAAATACTTTTTGGTTCATCATCAATAAGTTGATGTTTCATTTGAGCACAAAAATATATAAATCTAATCACATGAACAATAATTTTCTTCTCATAACCTTGGGCACACTCAAATATATTGGAAACTATAATTGTCAAGCTCATATTCACATAGAGATGATCAATAAAAGCCTTGGTCAACTTAAAAGAGGAATGAATAGATACAAAAGATAATGAAAATAATTGTTTTATAGCATAATCCTTTAATTTTCATTGCAAAAAATTGACTAATATTTTTTCTTCATACATAAAATATAAATATGTAGCTTTAAATGATTGCACATGTGTATAAGGATTAAATTTTTAGTATACATCTCAAAATGATGTGCCACAAAACCCACTAGTGAAGGATGGGTACCACTATAAAAATAAATTGGGGTATTTTTGAACCTAAAAAATAATCATCTTTATTCCATGATCTAGGCTTTACATCCACTTTATGCTCTACTCTATCAAGATTTTGCATAAGTGCATCAAGTGTAGTGGTTGGGATGGTGGTAGGGGGAAAATGAGACACGATATATGGGGTGTAAAGAGGATGAGGGATGAGAGGAAATAGTATTAATAATCTTTATTCCATGAACTAGGCTCTACATCCACTTTATGCTCTTCTCTATCAATATTTTTCATAAGTGCATCAAGTGTAGTGGTTGGGATGGTGGTAGGGGGGAACTAAGACACAATATATGGGGTGTAAAGAGGATGATGCATGAGAGGAAATTATATGACACTAGGAGAAAGTAATGTAACTAGGAGAATGAGAGTAATGAATGGCACTAGTAGCATAGGCTGAAAGTAAAGCACTAGTAGGATAGGAGGAAGGAATAACACTAGTAATGTAAGAGGTAAAGGGAGTACAAGGGGAACTAGGCATGACACTAGAGGAAAGAACATGAGAGGTACGATCCATAATAGAAGAAGGAATATGAGAGGCAACGAAGGTAGGAGTAGGGATCTTAGTCTCAAAAAATGGAGTGTGGAGGAATCATGGAGGAAGAGGGGTGGGTTTGGAAAGAGGGAGATACAACATGAAAATAGGTTGAAGAGATTATCATTGCATTAATTCCCTATAAAATATTTGAACCAAAAATGTCATAAAATTGTGAACATACTCAACTAACTAGGTAGGAATAGTATCATTAGTAATCTCTTGAAAATTTAATTGTGTATAAAAAGAAAGATATTACTTATCAACATTTGTATCATTATCAAAATCCACCTTATTATTTTAGCACCCTACTATCTTTTGGCATTGCTTGTCATTGATGTCAACACTTGGTGAGATTGTTGCAATGGTTGTATTGTTGGCATTGGTTTTCAACACTTGAGGAGATTGTTGTGATGTCAACACTTGGTGTGTTGGTTGGCATTGGTTTTCATTGTTGTCAATATTCAATTTTGACTTTCATTGATGTATGATGATGTGGTGCTAGTGTTCATGGTCAGATGTCATGCCTTATTTGATATCAAGTATTAAAGTATTATCGAGTTTGATTGTTGTCAATAGAGTTGATTTCATGATGATGTATTAATATAAGGATTAGAAGCATTAAGATGAGGATTAGAAGTGATGTTAATGGTGGAGAGTTGTTGTTGATGGTCTATAGTATGCTATATGATCTCTCCTACTTTTCCTAAGGATGTATGTGTTGTTGCAAGAAAGTTCTTTCCTCCACAAGTTGTTGAAAGTTTTTGTTTCAGGAAGTTGTGAAGATTATTTGGGAGAATGTTTTGTATTCCTCTGATGTTGAAGATATGGCCTTGTGGTTTTGGATTTAGTTTTTATGCTATGTGGATGTTGTACTCCTATATTTTCAAGTCACCAATGTCATCGAGGAGGTTTTTGTTAATTGCAGAAGCTTGGCAATGTTTTTGGTTGTCTAGACTGGTCTGGAAAATGCTCCACATTTCTCTACATTCATGTATATGCTCCTACAGCTTGGTGAAAGTGCTCTTAGTATCTATGTAATGTCTCAGTTCAAATTACATGTGTTGAAGCGGTCCACAAGATTGTTTTGTTAATTTTCTTTCTCATGGTTGTATATTATGTGCTTCTAGGATGAAGTGTTCTACTCTTGAATTGGTTTGTGGTAGCTATTGATGGAATGATAGTATGAAAGAAGTGTCCAGAAATGTTGGATGTTCAAGGAACATCTCTTTGTGATCCACACATCAATGGTTGATCTCTTTGGTATTGCATTGTGTTGTGTTAGTTCTCTAGGTTATTTGTGGTTGTCTGGCCGACATAGCTTGTTATCTTGCTTGTGCGATGTGTGTGAGGGTTTACGCTAGCATATGAAGTTGTGTTAAAATATGTCTTTGGGTCATGTCCTATCCTAGTTAGAACCATATTGAGTGAATTCAATTGAAATTATGTTTTTTGGTTGTCTGGTTATGTGCTACATGCTTCATCTACATGTTTATTGGTTTTCAACTTGAGTTGGTGTGCACCTATGTGTGAGTTATTTTGGGATCACATTGGAAGACGTAATATGTTTTTTTTGGTCCTCTCTATCTCATGGATAGGACCACACTATGTTTTTTGTGGCCAACTTGTTGAAAATATTATTTATCTTCTTCTTGGCCAACCTAATTGATGTTTTGTGTTCTTGCAATTGGTATAAATGAAAGATCAAATCAGTTGCAAATTGAGAGAGTGTGGAATGTATTGAATATCTCACAAAATTAGTAAAAAAGTGTGTGGAATAAATATTATATGTGCTTTAACACCTCATTCAATAGAGTGTTGTGTTGACAAATAATATGATTTCTATAATCTTCATGTATCCTGCTCTAAGATAGTGAATCTCATGAAGTCCTTGTATCTTTCCCTAAGGTTGTGTACCTTAGCCTACAATTCTTTGGAAATGAGCCTAATTGTAATTTTGTAAGTAATGAGCTTCTATATTGTGAGTTAACTCCCATCGTAGTTTCTCCCTCATTGGGTTTTCCACATAAATCTGGTGTTATCTTGTGTATGTGTGTTCTTTGTTTCATCTTTCATTGTTACTGATATGGTTAAGGATTGAATTGCTATGTCTTTCATTGTTGAGGGTTGCTAACCTTGTTAAGGAACTAAATTGCTATATCTTTCTTTATTGTTGATCTATTTGAGGGTTTTCTGATTTGATAAAGAAGTTTGGGTTTGTTGAAGGGTTTATGTTTTGAAAAGACTGATTCACCCCCCCTCTCAATTTTTGTGTGTGTTCAACACTATCTAGATCATCTAGATGGGAAGCCATATTAGAATTAAGGTCAGATATTTTCTCAAAACAAAAGGAGGAAAATGGTGATACATTGTTATACACAAAACTCACAAACAACAAAGGAGAAAAAATATAATATGTCTCTAATCAAACAATTAGAAAACACTTAAATTTAGAAATTGTGTAGGAGCAAATTTGCACCCCTTGTGTAAAGTCCCCTTTTGCATCCCTCCACCTTAGAAAATCAAACCCGAATGTGAAATTCCACATCATCCATCTAAAATGAATCCACTTGGAGCTTGTCCTTTGTGTCAGTGGGGAATTTTTGTCAGGGACGTGAGCATGGTGTGTTGTCATCTACATGACATGCTACCATCCCTGACAGATTCCTACCCCTAGAATCTATAGGGACATTACGTTCTCCATTGGGCATGAAGCATAACACCTCTATGTCGACCAACCGACCCGAAAACAACTCTTTCCCTCTCATTTTGTTCTTGAAATGCCTATCTTGCTCATTCAATCCAGCTCTTTAGCATTTTTTCTGGATCTCTTTGGCATCTCTTTAGAATTCACTTGATCTCTTGAGCATCTTCATACAATTACTTGAGCATTATAGGAGATTGTTACTCCATCAAATTCATCTTGTATGTGTTGAGCTACTATAGAAGATTGGAGTTTGGAGTCTTGCGAGACCTCCCTTCATCATTGTTGCAGCCATGTCAACTTTTCCAAGTTTGTTGTCTTGCATTTTTCCTTCATTGGCCTTGAGTTCCTTTGGGTGGAGGTGGTAATGTTTCACCATTATTTTTTGTTGTGGTTTGATAGAGTAGCATTGTATCTTTTGTAGTGTTTGATATTCTTCTTTCCTTTATTGAATTTCTACTTTGTGGCTTTCCTGGTTGTCCGTGGAGGTGGAAACACCAAAACGGGGGTTTGATTGAAGCAAACCCCTATACAACCCAACATTTTTTCCTCTCTTGGATGTGCGTAGGTGAATGTGTGTGTGGAGCTTGCTGGTGAGTAGGACTTTCAGTGAGTTGGATTCCATCACCTTCATTTTTCTCTATCATGTTTATCAAATTTATGATTATTTCTTGTACTTCATTATTCAATTTAGTTTGTTAAACCCTATTAACTAGATCGTTAGTAGGTTTCCCAGCTTTTCTCACCGCATTTCACTCTTTTTGATCGTACGGATGCCAACACACCAAAGAGACGCCAGCACGTCATGTTGTTATCCTAGTCTCATGTTTCCATCCTCGGGCAAATAACTATCTAAGGTGCAATTTAGATTCTAGAAATTGGCTTGTCTAGTCCAATTTAAGTGTTTGGATTAGTAGAGCAATCGAATCACTTGAGAGTGCTCCTCATTCTCTATCCTTGACATAAAAACACCCACTTAGCTTGAGGTAAAATAGGGAAGCCCTCTGCTCTCGGTTCTCTATGACCTAGAGCCTTGGTGTGGTTGGTCCCCTAACTTACATTTTGGTGAACCCAACATGAACCATTTCGGTTTTGTTTAGCGGTGTTGAAAGTTATTTTCCTCGTATCCTAGGAGCGTTGTGGATGTGTGTTGTGAGGTGCCTATCCTTGCAACCCTACCTACGACCCCTAGTGGCATAGTTGGAAGGTTCCATAAGTGTCACAGAATGAAACCTCAAATGGGTCACTATCCAATTGCAAAACCTTTGGGGGATCTATGAAAGTCCTATATAGTATACGTGATTGTCTCCTTTTTGCACCTACCCATCCCATTCGTGCAACCTATGAGTAGTTCTCCTGGCATAACTTTCACCTAGCAGGAATTATCGATGGGTTATAATAGAGAGCCATCTCCTCTATACATCCCCACGCAAATCAATAGAAACACCGTAACAAGTGTTCTTGTTCACCCAACGTGTCAGGTGAATGTCATTACTAAGGAGATTATGCTGATAAATTTCCTACACAAAGATGGGTATGATGCATCTGAGAGTACCATCCATATGCACAACATACTTTTCTGTACCTCCCATTGGTTGCATTACCTTTTCCATTTTAGTTGGACCTAAATCAGTAAACTTGCTCTTTGACATAATCCTGAGGTTTGAACTCTTCAAGGTGAAATTGGGTATCCCTTGGTTGGTTGTTATGAATAAAGTTCCCTCAGTCGTGCATAAGTGTCTAGAATTTATTCATGAGGGTATAATGCATGTAATCCATAACACCGGCTATAAACCACCGGTTGCGTGTGTTATCTATTCAGTGGATCACTTTTTGCCTACACCCATTAGTCTGCTTCCTCCTAGGAAAAACCTCTTATATCTAACCTATGAGAAGTACAAGAAGGGGCACTTAATGCCTAAGGCGAGATACGCTCCATCTCCCTATGTTTTCTCACATAGGGCCTGCTTGAAAGTTGATAGTGATGCCACCATGGCCTGGAGAAGGGAAGAAGATAAGTACTCTCGAGGTTCCTCTTCCTCCTCTTTTGATGTCCATCCTACCACTTTCTCTCACCATGCTATGGTGTCATTGTATTATGTTCCTAGGAGCTTGCTGGAGAATCCTATGGTGCCCGTTTGGCAAAAGCCCAAGCGTCCTGCATTCAAACTTCATGTTCTACCCATGGTGCCTAGGCATGTTCAGTATGGTAAAGGGAAGGCTCCGTTTGGGGAGTCCTCTATGTCTCAACCTTCGCGGCCTCCTACTACTCCTGCTCCCAAGGTAGTGAATGGGAAGAGGCCCGCTGTCAAGAGGTTAGAGTCGACTCCCCCTGTTGTTGCTCTAACCTCTTATAAATCTCTCCCTCATGCTCCCATCTAGGAGTCTCTCCCTCCACCAAAAAATAGTCATGATGGACACTCTAATGACCGAGCAAGAGCCTTCTATTCCATCCCAACTTCTGACCTCTAGCTCTTAGAGTTGCAAGAACTGCCTTGCATGTGAGCGCAAGCATCGATGAAAGGCTCTAGCTATTGAGTAGGCCACTTTGTAGAGGAAGGAAGGGGAGTCGACTGCCCCTGTTTCAAGGCCTGCTATTGTGTCCTCCTCTCCCATCCCCTCTACTTCAGTTATATCAGCCTTAGTGTTTCTTCCAACTCTTGTTGTGAGCGTAAACACCCCTAACCCTAAAAAGGTGCAGGTGTTTATTGCTCCTTTAGTCAAGCCTCCTCTCTTGATGTCCCTCCTGGACATCCCTCCATTCTCAAAGCCTGTGGACATGTCAAACACCTTGGTGGTGTCTGTCGTGGTTCTCTCCTCCTCCTTTGTTCCTTCTACCTCGTCTATGGAAATATTGCATCCTTTGATGAAGCAAAAGATGGAGAGAAGCCCTACTAGTAAAGAGGGGAAAAAGAGGATCCCACCTTCTTCAGAAGGTGGTTATGCGTTAGCATGTTCTATCCTAGTGATGGAAGAATTTTTAGTGTTGCTAGAGTTCATCACTGCTCTTGAGTCACTCGGTGAACCTAGCAATGAATCTCAAGTGCAACCTCCCTTGTCCGTTGAGGTAAAACATGGCACTCCTGTGAAGTGCATGTTTAACTCTTTGGACAAGGTCCCAACCCTTTCAACAATCTTTGTGAAGTTTTTGACCTTTACCCCACAGGAGATGAGTGGAGGAGACCCAAAAGAGTCTCCTTCCTTAGCTCTTGTTGTGGGGCGATCAAAGGGTTCTACCCTTGACATTCCACCTTTTAAGGCTCATCCACCTTCCCTATATAATGATCTAGATTGGGAGGCTAATGACCTCTTGGTTGATGAGTGTTAGGGGGCACCTCTTATTTATATGTAGTGTAGATTGTGTGTGTGTTTGTGTTCCCTCATACTTGTGTTATGTGTTCTTGGATGACCCTTGTCACAATCATAGGTGCTTGGATACAAGAGTGATTATGTGTCGTAAAACTTCATTTATTTGTTCCATCATTCTTCCTTTGTTATGTGTATTGATTTTTGACAAATTAGGGATGATACAAAGTGTTGGGGGCATTTAGGCTTCCCTTCCATGTTGACCCAAATTTTCTTATTTTATTTTGTCTTCTCGTGCATTCTTCATATGGTCTAATATAATAGGGGGTTGATGACAGTTCATCAATATACTATTATTATACTTATATATATATGAGTGGTTCTGACCTTGAAATATTAGACTGCCCCTGTTCCCTTTGTTCATGATGTCATTGTCTCTTTTTTATAGTGTTTTTATCTTTCTCTCTTCTTTGCTTGAGTTGTGATGTTGTGGTGCTCATGTGTTGTCCCTCGCGTGTGCAACAACATTACCACGGTGACATCTCGCTATGTTCCGCGGGCCACAACATCACTTTTTCATTCTTTTTTTTTCTCTCCTTAGGATGCCACGTGCCTCTACATTCAACACACACCATCCTAAGGGGGGCTATCATGTCGCTTCAATTTTTAGAAAAGTATTCGGTGGTCAACAAATCTTTTCTTGAAATTTTTTGAATAATTTTTCAAAAATTGCATTCTCAACAAGGACCCCTAGTAGAATGTGTTTCCTTCATCATGGGTTCACAAAGAAAGAATTAGAAGAAATTTCCTTGGAGGAGAGAGAAAAAAATCCTACAAGAGAAGCTTTGACCTTCCCCTCACGAGGGGGCATTTTCTTCCTTTCGAATTCCTTGATGAAGTGAACATCTTTTGAAAGGATTCCTTGATGTTGAATTGATTTGTGAAAAATGTGCTTGCACTTTCAAACGAGCATCCCTTGAGTGGACACCTTTGGGTTCCCAAGGGACCCCTTTGAAAGCTCTTCCTTCAATTTTTTGACTAGCTACATGATTGTTTGCTTGTTTTCCTGTGTAGCTAATTTTTTATTTCTAACATGTTTTATCTGCAAATTAACTTGTTGTTTTGCAGGTGCGCCTATGAAGCTGCTTTCCAATATGACTCTACGAAGTCCCCTTACACCAGGATTCCTTCAGGAGAGAGTTCCTGGGGGGCACCTTCTTTGTAGGTCCAAGGGCCTGTGAAGCGCTTGCATCCTACGAGATTTTTCCATCATTAGGCTGCAGGCCTTCATTGTACTTTGTTCAACTCTATAATTCTAAGGAGCTATAGAGTCCTTTGTTCAAACCTCTTCAGGAGAGAGTACAAATGGAGCTATTTGGCCACCCTACGCTTTTGAGCTCACTAGATTGTGATTTGTTTCCTTGATAGTTCAAGTATACATCTCTAAACTCTTCGATCTACTTTACCAAACAATTATTGACACTCATGCTCGCTAAAGTGGGGGGAAAATGTATAGAAGAAAATTTACACCCCTTGTGTAAATTCCCCTTTTGCATCCCTCCACCTTAGAAAATCAAACCCGAATGAGAAATTCCAAACCACCCATTTGAAATGAATCCACTTGGTGCTTGTCCTTTGTGTTGGTGGGAAATTTTTATTGGGGACATGAGCACAACACACAAATGTCTACGCAGCATGTTGTCATCCCTAACAGATTCCTACCCTTGGAATTCATAGGGACATTATGTTCTCCATTTGGCATGAAGCATAACACCTCTGTGTTGACTAGCCGACTCAAAAAAGGATCTTTCCCTCTCATTTTGGTCTTGAAATTCCTATCTTGCTCATTCAATCTAGCGCTTCAACATTTTTTCTTGATCTCTTTGGCATCTCTTTAACATTCACTTGATCTCTTGAGCATCTTCATACAATTCCTTGAGTATTACAACAAATTTTTACTCCATCAACTTCATCTTGTACATGTTGTGCTACAATAGAAGCTGCAAGTTTGGAGTCTTGCGAGACCTCCCTTCATCAATGCTGCAGTTGTGTCGAATTTTCCAAGCTCATTTTCTTGCATTCTCCCTTCATTGGCCTTGAGTACCTTTTTGTGGAGGTGGTATTGCTTCACCATCCTTTTTTGTTGTGGTTTGATAGAGTAGCATTATATCTTTTGTAGTGTTCAATATTCTTCTTCCCTTCATTGCATTTCTACTTCGTGGCTTTCCTAGTTGTTTGTGGAGGTGGAAACACCAAAGCGAGGGTTTGACTAAGGCAAACCCCTATACAACCCATTTTTCCCCTCTCTTGGTTATGTGTAGGTCAACATTTGTGTGGATATTGCTAGCGAGTAGGACTTTCAATGAGTTGAATTATGTCACCTTCATTTTTCTCTATCTCCTTTATCACATTTATAGCTATTTCTTGTACTTCATTGTTCAATTTAGTTTGTTAAACCTTGTTAACTAGACCGTTAGTAGGTTTCCTAACTTTTCTCACTACATTTCACTCTTTTTGACTATATGAATGCCAGCACACCAAAGAGACACCAACGTGCCATGTTGTTGTCCCAGTCCCGCACTGCCATCCTTAGGCAAAGAGTTATCTGAGGTGCAATTCAGATTCCAAAAAATGGCTTGTCTAGTCCTATTTAAGTGTTTGAATCAACAGAGTGGTAGAAGCACTTGAGAGTGCTCTTTGTTGGAAAAACAAGGATAGATAACTGAGAGGGGGGGAATCAGTTGACATGGAATACTTAAACTTTTCCAAATTAACTTAACTTAATCTCAGATCTAATAAATGAACAATAAACCATAAACAATCAACACATCAGAAACACAAAGAACACCAACATTTTTATGTGGAAACCCTGTTAGGGGAAAAACCACAGTGGATGTTAGTCCACAATATTATACCCTACTAAAATTATAAAGAAGTATGAATGGGAATGCACATGCATTCAGGCACACTACCTAGAGCTCACTACTCAATTACAAGAGGGCTCACTGCCCAATAAATATTTGGATTAAAATCATCTAGATTGTGAACTAAGAAAATAACATTTGCTAATGCCTGATTATAGTTCTGGTTAAGCACATGAACACTTCTTCACTCTTCTTCACTCTTCTTCACTCTTCTTCACACTCTGCTTCTACCTTTAAATGATCTGAACTATATTCACACACATGACTCACACACTTCACACTTATTCACTCTTCTAAATGATAAAAAAATTGCTCTTATATATTCGCAACATGGAATTACATTGCTACTAGTCAGCCACAAAGAAATAATAAAATAATTACAAACAGTTAGCCTAAAATACATAAAGATTATTCATGCAAATCCACCAAGGTCAGCCACAACATAGTGGAGACCCAAATCAACAACTCCAACACAAAAAACACTTCAATTAATTGCTCCTCGAAGATCCACAACACGCTTCAGCACCTAGTCGGCCATGAACATGAAAAGCATGAAGATGCAAGAGAAAATCTCAAATCACAAGCACGAAGATCAATACGGACATGCAACATAGATAGAGCATGAACTAGAAACATCCACAAACACCATGAAACACCAGAGAAACATCTGCAACAACTGAACTTACAAAAATCACATGATCTTCATTCAAGAACACAAACTGAAGTAATAGAAAAACTGTCAGAATACAAATCTTCATAACTTGATCAAACCTTCATGCAGATCTCGGAAACTTGACATGGATAAACTATATACACTTAGCAAGAAACCCTTTAGTCCACTACCATTGATCATCAACGTATTGATCACACTGATAGATTGATCTTCACTACTCCACTGACAACCTAAAGCACTTCTTATTACAATTTTCTCAATATCCATGACATATACAACTTCTAATACATCAATGCTAATAGTGTTGACATCAATGCCAACCACATATCAACAACAAAACCACAACATCCAACAATCTCCCCCTTTCGAATTGATGGCAACACATGATGTGAAAAATACCATCAACACAACAACACTTACTCCTCCTTAGGTTTTGACTCTTCTCCTCAACTTAGAAAATTTTTTCACATTGCACTTCTCCCCCTTTGGAATCAATGGAAAATATAAGCATTATCTTTCCATATACAAGCTTTGAACCACATATTTGCACATCTGAATACTCCCCCTAAGTAGCAACCATCAACATCAATTTGAATCAAAATATGATCATGAAGCACATAGATTGATGCAAACCAATGCATCTCTAGTTCATATCAGGAGGGGTAATCACCCCTAGCATCCCTCTGAGATACTCAAAAGTATCCTTTGGCAACGACTTGGTGAAAATGTCTACAATTTTTTCTTTGGTAGGAACATGCACCAGTCTAACTTCTTTCTCACTTACTTTCTCCCTCGGGAAGTGGAACTTGATTGATATATGTTGGGTCTTAGAGTGTAGCACCAAATTATTTGATATGTTTATTGCACTTGATTTGTCACAATGTATGACAATAGGCCCATCATATAGTACTCTGATATCTTTCAACATTTGTTTCATCCATAGCACTTGAGTACAATTATTTGCAACAACAATATGCTCTGCCTCAGTAGTAGATAGGGAAATGGAACTTTGCTTTTTACTCAACCAAGACACCAACTTATTCCCTAGGAAGAAGGCATCACCACTAGTGCTTTTCTTTCCATCTACATCTCTTGTCCAATCTACATCATTGTAGGCACTCAAGATAAGATCATCATCTTTAGGATACCAGAGCCCAAAATCAACTTTTCCTTTTAGATATCTGAAAATTCTCTTCACAACAGTTACATGAGATTCTTTTGGATCAGCTTGAAATCTAGCAACCATACACACAAAATTCATGATGTTTGGTCTGGTTTGAGTCAAATACAACAATCCACTAATCATTAACCTATATCTTGTTTGATTTTTCTTAGGAGAATCATCATTCTATGTTAACTTGCATTCAGTTACCATGGATGTACCAACAGGGTTTGAGTCTTTTGTGCCAAACTTCTTCAACAACTCTCTCACATATTTGGACTGAGATATGAAAATCCCTTTGTCTAATTGAGTAACTTGCAATCCTAGAAAGAACTTCATCTCTCCAATCATACTCATTTCAAATTCACTTTTCATTTCAGTAGAAAACTTCATACATAGATCATCATCTCCTCCAAAAATAATGCCATCAACAAAGACTTCAATAATCAACTCTTTATCATGACCCAACTTAAAATACAAGTTGTTGTTAGCAGTACTTTTATTGAATCCAAGCTTCAGTAAGTATTTATCCAGTCTAGCATACCAGGCTCTTGGGGTTTGCTTGAGTCCATACAAAGCTTTCTTCAATCGAAAAACCATCTCTTCCTTATCAGTCAGTTGAAATCCATCTGGTTGTTCAACATATACCTCTTCTTCTAACTCACCATTCAGAAAAGCTGACTTCGCAGCCATTTGATAGAATTTTTAGTTCTTATATGCGACATAAGCAAGAAATAATCTTACAGCTTCAATTCTGGCAACAGGGGCAAAGGTTTCTTCAAAATCAATACCTTTCATTTGTGAATACCCTTTACATACTAGTCTTGCTTTATTCTGAACCACTTCGCCTTGTTCATTCAGCTTATTCTGAAAGACCCATTTAGTACCAATCACATTTTTATCTTTAGGTCTGGGAACAAGAATCCATGTATGATTCTTTTCAATCTGCATTAGTTCTTCCTTCATAGCTTCCATCCAGTGTTCATCATTGCAAGCTTCATTGACATTGTTAGGCTCAGTCTTGGAAATTAGACAATACTCCTCTGAAATCCTTCTTCTAGTATGCACATCTTTATTCTTATCTCCTATAATTTGATCTTCAGAATGATTTAACCTTACATACCTCAAAATTTTAGGATTCTCTCTCACTTCTTGTTCTTTTGTTCTTCCTTTTGCACTTCCACTTGTCTCTCCTTCTTGACTTTCTTGATTCACCAGAACAATTTGAACTTGATTTTGTGTCTGAGAATTCTTCCCTTGGTCTATACTAACTTGTTGGTCATTTGAATCATATCCACAACATCTGGATGATCTAGCAAAGTCCTCATCAACTCTAACATTTGCACTTTCAACCATTTTTATCAATCTTCTATTATAGCAACAGTAAGCCTTGCTTTTAGTAGAGTAACCTAGAAAGATTCCTTCATCACTCCTTGCATCAAACTTTCTTATATCCTCATCTCTCTTAATATAACACTTGCTTCCAAAGATCTTGAAATATTTGACAGTAAGCTTATAACCAAACCATAGCTCAAAAGGAGTCTTACCAGAAATACCATTGACATTTACCCGGTTTAGAGTGTACACAACAATGCTTACAACTTCTCTCCAATAGATGTGAGACACATTTCCTTCCAACATCATTGTTCTAGCATCATCCAGAATTGTTATGTTCTTTCTCTCTACAACTCGATTTTGTTGAGGGGTTCGAGGAGCAGATAACTATCTTTTGACTCCATGCTCTTCAGAGAAAGAATTGAACTCCCGAGAGGTGAACTCACCACCTTTGTCTGACCTTAGACATTTGATCTTCAAACCTGTCTCATTCTCTACCATAGCTTTGAAACTTTTGAACTTCCCTAATGCTTCACATTTTTCTCTTAAGAAAGCAACCCATATCATCCTAAAGTAATCATCAATAAGCAACATAAAGTACCTTTCTCCTTGTAGACTTCTGACTCTGGAGGGATCGCACAGATCAGTATGTACCAGATCTAGTATTCCATTAGAATGATGTTGTTTGCTTTGAAAAGAAACTCTAGTCTATTTTCCCATTTGACATTCTTTGCATATTGTGTTAGTAGGCTTCACTAGCTTATGTAGATCTCTTATTGCTTGAGTGGAGCTTACCTTGACAATATTATCAAAATTCACATGACACAACCTCCTATTCCATAACCAGCTTTCATCCATTTGAGCAATCAAACAACTTACATCAGCACTCAGGTGAAAAATATTACCTTTTGTCTTTGTACCTAAAGCAATTTCACTTCCAGAGCTTCCAAGTATCCTACATCTTCCATCTTTGAATTGAAGATCGTAACCTTTGTCCACCATCTTTCCAACACTCAACGGGTTATGCTTCAAGCCTTCAACATAAAGGACATCATCAGTGTTATGTTTATCACTAAGACAAATAGATCCTTTGTCATGAATCATACCAGCATTGTTATCTCTGAATCTTACAACCCCATCGTCATATTTCTTTAGACTAACAAATTTTCTTTTGTCACCAATCATATGATGTGAGCATTTGCTGTCAATAACCCACTCATACTTTTCTTCAATTCGAGTTACAAGAACTTTCTCAAATTTAGCAGATTCAATAGCCACCAGACCATTTTCCTTGATAGCAATGAAAGCCCATTCATCTTCATTTTCATTCTCTTTATCATATTCTTCATCAGTCACACCTTCTTTAGCATAATAGCATTTCTTCTGAAATTTAGGTTTGTAACGCTTGGACCTAGGAACTCTTTTAGGACACCTTGAAGCAAAATGACCTATTTTATTGCAAGAGAAACATTTAATAGGCAACTTTCCTTTATACTTACCTTGTCCTCTGCGTTCTTTCTTCACAATCAATGCTTCCAACTCTTCTACCTCTCTTTCTTCATCTTCAAGTTGTTTCATCTCTTCCTCATACTTGAATGTCTTTCTAGAACTTTCTCCTAGACCATATCTTTGCTTGTTTCTTCTAGATATAGAATCCTTAAATGCAGATTCAGTCTTAGGGGCAGAATCACCAAATTCACTCAACTCCAAAGCAGTAAGTTTTCCAAATTAGCATATCTCTTGTCACAGTTGTTACTATTCTGAGCTCTTCAATAGCATGAGCCTTTGATTTGTAAGGAGGAAATGATCTGTGCACTTTAGCTACAATTTCTTGTTCATCTTGGGTACCACTAGCACATCTAATACCCATCACAAGTTCAAAACTCTTTGCATATAAGAAGAAATATTTTCATCTTCACCCATCTTCAAGGTTTCATACTTGCCTTTCAAACTTGTTAGCTTAGCAACCTTCACAAGTGTATCTCCTTCATACAAAGTCTCCAGCTTCTTCCAGATCTCATGAGTTGTCTTCAAATCCATCACATTTGTTATTTCTCAATTCATCAGAGCACTTAACAAAGCTTCAATAGCCCTAATATAATCTCAGCCTCTTTAATCTCATCAAGAGTGGAAGGACCATTCTGAGGAATAATATATTTGTTCTTTGTAATCTTCCAGAAGGGTTCACCAATACATCTCAAATGACATTCCATTATGGCTTTCCACAGTTGATAATTTGTTCCATCAAATCTAGGACTATCGTTGTATGATGTCATCTCAGATCACCTCAAGCTTTTAAACTTCTTCAGAGGAACCAACTCTGATACCAATTGTTGGAAAAACAAGGATAGATAACTAAGAGGGGGGTGAATCAGTTGACACAAAATATTTAAACTTTTCCAACTTAACTTAATCTCAGATCTGATGAATAAACAATAAACCATAAACAATCAACACATCAGAAACACAAAGAACACCAAGATTTTTTACGTGGAAACGCTGTTAGGGGAAAAACCACGGTGGATGTTAGTCCACAATATTATACCCTACTAAAACTATAAAGAAGTCTAAATGGGAATGCACATGCATTCAGGCACACTTCTTAGAGCTCACTGCTCAACTACAAGAGGGCTCACTTCCCAAGAAAGATTCATATTAAAACCATCTGGATTGTGAACTGATAAAAAAACATTTGCTAATGCCTGATTACACTTTTGCTTAAGCACATGAACACTTATTCACTCTTCTTCACACTCTGCTTCTGCCTTCAAATGATCTAAACAATATTTTCACACATGACTTACACTTCACACTTATTCACTCTTCCAAATGATAAAACAATCGCTCTTATATATCTGCAACATGGAATTACATCGCTACTAGTCGACCACAAAGAAATAATAAAATAATTACAAACAGTCAACCCAACATACATAAAGATTATTCATGCGAATCCACCAAGGTCAACCACAACATAGTGGAGACCCAAATCAACAACTCCAACACAAAAACACTTCAATTAATTTCTCCTCAAAGATCCTATTAGAAATATAAAACTTTGAAATTTTTACAGTCTATTGCACCCAAGAGTTCCAACTTTGAGTCCTCATCATAAGCATAAAATTCCCTCTTTGTATTGTCTTGCTTATTTTTGTCATGTGATCCATTTGAATCCATCTAGTTCTTCATATTTCATTAAAAGACTCGAATTGGCAAGACATAGTAAAAGTCTCCCCGACTTGATTTTTCACTAATGTATGTTTGTTGCAGACTATCGACAGGACAATTTTCTTGTTTTAGCGACAAAAGGAATCATTTCGGTGAAGGGAATCATTGTTAGAGTGAAGTCATAGCAAATACATTATGTTTTTCCGACTGGTGCATGTAAAAGTATATCGGTCAAGCTAAATGTATTCGGGAGGAAGTCATAGCGAAGTATTTTTTCTTGCCGACAGGCATATAGAAAAATATATATTAGCATGTGCTGAGGCGTCGTTGTAATGTCAGGGCGAATATAATATGTGATACCGACTAATGCACAAAGGGGTTGTTTCAGAATAGATTGATTGGTATTGGCATGAACTTATAACAAAATCATTTTGTCTTACCGATTGACTTGCAAACAAATGTCTCAGTAAGATTTATGTGCATCGGGGAAGGTCTTAGCGAAGGGGCCATTGTTTGGCCAAACCAAGTTCAAGGGGATTCAAAAGTTATTGGTGATAAGCTATAGAGTCTTGCCGAGTAAAAAATTATGCCGATAGAGATGTGCATCGCTAGAAAAGGAATTTTTTGGTATGAGCTTCACCGAGGTTTGAAAGATATAATGATAGAATATTTCAGGGTGAGTCTTGCCGAATGGAGTAATATGGAGGAGTGATTTTGGTAAGACGCAAAGATATCTACATAGCATTTCCTTGACTTTGAGAGTCATAGCGAAGCAGGTGAAATGAAGATTGCATCGGCAAGAGTACAATTTTTCTTGGCGACCCAAGCTAAATGAAGACTTTCGAAGAAATAGGATGAAGTTTCCAAGAGATTTCCTCGACATTTCTAGGTTACGGCGAAGAGCATAAAGATAAAGGATTTCAGTCGGTGTGAGAACATTAATGTGTTAGCTACTGGAAAATGATTTGAAGAATATATATCGGTATGGCACTATGAAGTCTATGTGACATCTCCCTAACTTGGAATTGTCATAGCAACTTGAAAGACAGGAGTAATAGTCATCAAGTTGATTCCAAGTGTCGATAAGACCATAGAGTGTCTTGGCGAATGGTGAAATAAACGTTCAAAAGGGATTTCACCCCAAATTTGAAATTTTCTCATTAATAGGACATTTGATGCAACAGTGCCAGTTTCAAAGGAGGTTTCATTTGTGCTTCATTAATGGCGCGATGGGATAAAACAGTAATGTTTTAATTAATTCCTCATTTCTAAATTGATTGCTGGTGAATTGGCATGTTGAACAGAGAACCGAGACAATTTTTTAGTCTGAGGAGCTCGAGCAGAATATTATGAGTAATTGCTTTTTTGTTTTTCATATTTTGATTCTATAAACTTGAAAATGGAGTCTTCTGGTTCTAGAAAGAGTAAGGGTAGAAAACTTGGTGAGAGTAGTCAGTTGAGGGGAAAGAAACAAAAGACTGATACAGAGCATGAAGGCATTGAACAAAAGTTGAACCAAGATCTTATTGATCAATTACCTGGTTCGGGGCCTAAAGCTAGAAGGTTTGCACAGCTTAGGGAAAATGTTGATAATTTGGATGATAAATACAAGTTCATAGGTGATGTATGGACCATTGTGAGAGGGTATGAGCTTTTCAATTTCCACTACCATAGGAGAAACCGTTTTGAGCCAGTTTGTAATCCATGGAAGTTGAATGTAGGGAAATTGGTGTGCCCTAATTTATTTGTAAATGCAAAATTGGTAAAATTGCTTACTGATCATTATGATCCAAAACATAAAGCAATATGTGATCCTTCTAGAAGACCACAGATAAATGTGTCAAAAGAAGCAATTGGTGAGGTTTTCAAATTGGAAAGGTTTTGCAATGAGGAAATTAATTGTGAGGAGTTACAGAAGGAATTTTCAAGAATGGATACAAGTTACAAGGGTTGGAGGTTACCAATTCACAGGGTTAAATGGGGTAACAAGCCAGAACCTCTGGAAGATAGTGAAGGGCCTCCCTATCATGTAGATTTGTTTGAACCCTATATAAAATACACATATTTTTCAGTGTGTCAGGTGTTGGGGATGGATTCCCCTGAATTCATGTCAATGGTGCCAATGGTTATCATAGCAGATATTCAATATCACAATTCTAGGCCATTTGATTATGCTTCATATATTTCCAAGGAGCTTGACTCAGGGTTGATGGCTATAAAGGGTGGAGCTTCTATTGTTCATCTTAGAAATTATTCATTGTTGATGCATTTAGTGTTATATTTTGGACATGAGTTAGGGGTATGGCCCCCAAAAATGAGAGTTTCTCAAATTGGCAAGGAGGGTGAAGCATTTCCTATTCAGTTGTGGACTGCTATTTGGGACAACAGGTTTGCTGGTTCTAGTTTCATTCATTTTGAAGAATATTTTGTAAAGACATTGTATAAATTATATCATTATCCTTGTAACTTTTCATTGACTGATGAGATCAAAAGATTCCTTCGGCCTAAAGATTTCAATGGGCCTATTGATCATAACTGGGGAGACTGGTATTGTTTGGAGGGAGCTACAGTAATCAGAGTATATGGATTTGAAGATGCTCCTCTTATTTTTCCAAGAACAATTCCAAATAGGGTTGCATATTTGGAAATTGTCAGACAGATGGATTACTGTAGTGTGATGCATTTCAGTTCTTTTTGGAAGCAGGCTTTTATGCCTAGTACTTTATGTTTTGGTGATTTCACTGTATTGGTTAAAGAGGGATATAATTCAATCCTTGACAGATTGCTGCATTATAATATGAAAAGAGGACCAACTAGGAAAAACTTTGACCCTGAAGGATATATCAATTCAGCCAAAGAAAGGATTAACTTTTGAGGGTATCGGCATGTACCCTATCCTTTTGATGATATGATTAGGAATATGGATGAAGATGAAGCAGAAATGGTAGTTGAAAGGTATAACTAAGGGCTGCAGGATATTCAGCTATTGTCTTTTGGAGATGAAGAAGCACTAAGAGCTAATGTGCCACAGGGTAAAATAGAGAAGGTATCCCAGATGAGGACTCAACAATATGTCTGCCCAGTCAGAGAACATAGTGTTGAAAGTGGTGATGTTGATACAAGGCACATGGAATATAGATCATTTGTTTCTGATAATGAGTTTATACATTCCCCAGAGTTCAAGGCATTCTTGTACAAGCAGAAGGGGAAGGAAATAAGGGAGAATGTTGATGATGTTACTTCAGGAAATGAGGAACAATTGATGGCTCAATTGAGAACATGTGTGGATGATGAAATGACAAATATGACTCCTGAAAAGGGGAGGAAAATGTTAGAGAGTGTTGGTGTCATGATCTTTCCTGGCCTTGATTTGAATTTTGCATTGGTTTTTGATAGTTGCTTGAAGGACAGTAATGCTACTCACAAAATTGATAAGGAAAAGGTGATAGAAGTGTATGTGGGCTCCAAATATAATACTAATGAGGGATCAATGTTGATATGGGCTTTGTACCCACCCCATAGGAAATCATTGGTACTTGATACAAAGAAGGCATTTGGCCATGTTATGACTTTAAAAGTTGGAGAAGTTGATCCTGTTGCTACTGCAGATATTGGGGTAAATATTGCAAGGTTAAATAAAGCACAAATTTAGCTGTTGATAAAAGAAAGGGAAATGTATAAAACAAATAATGAAAATTTGTTGAGAGAAAATGATAGACTCAAAGACTGGGTTGGTGTTTCAATGGGAACAACCAAAATGATTACTCAAGGAGAGGGCTCTCAGGCAAAAGACCACTGGGTAGGGTCAAGTGCTTATTCTTAAGGAAAGTATGATGCTATTGCTGTAATTGTAAAGAAGAGGCAGGATCGTTTGACATCCTGGTTGAATAAATTGTGGGGAAAATAATCTCATACTCTTGCGGCATTGAAGGAGCACACAAGGATGGATGGACGAATCATGGAGAAATTTCATGAGTTGGCTCAAAGTAATGAGGCTAGCAGTTCTGCACTTGA
The DNA here is from genome assembly GCA_007258455.2 of Sequoia sempervirens. NCBI lineage: Eukaryota > Viridiplantae > Streptophyta > Pinopsida > Cupressales > Cupressaceae > Sequoia > Sequoia sempervirens. Next base: position 281,111,514 of record VDFB02353493.1, on the reverse strand, counting down.
AGCTGCAAATCATATAATCAATCGTCATCAAAATTTCTATGATGAATTGCAAGGGGATAAACAGGGGTTAATTGCAGCTGCCAAGAAAATTGTGATCACATTTTCTAATGACAAAGGTGAATTGAAGGAAGACATCAGGTGGAAAAATGAATGTAAGTCAATGTTGAATGAAATCATGAAGACAACTTCTACAGAGGATATAGTATTGGAAGAAGTGAGCGAGCAAAATGAGGAAATGGTCAAGATGGAAATCACGGTCCGGAATGTTGTTGGGGATGCGGACACATATGAGCATCGGGATTATTTGGACCACCTCAATAAGACTCACTTATGGCTAAATAGAGCCTAATTATTCTCTATCTTTTATTTTGTATTTTGTATTTTCTATTTCTGAAAGGATGTGTCCTTTCGTATTCTCAATGTATAAATGTCCATTTTGAAAACAATCTGTGGATATAGATAGAATAGGATAGAGAATAGAGAATACAGTGGAACACCATGTTTCATAGGGTTGAGACTCATATGTATGTTTTGAAGCTATGGAGATATCAATGAAAATCATCTGATTTGCTGGCGTATTGAAAGAATTATTTAAGTTGTCTCTAAGATTGATGTTGCTTGGTTATTTAGATCAACATAACATGTTTATGTTTGGTTTATTAGTATGTATTTGTCGTATCTGTGTGATTGGTTGATAGGTTCTTTCAAGGAAGGATTAAATCCTTTTGATTAATCACAGTAATCAGGGAATTTCATTTAGATTAGTAAGAAGAACTTAATAATCACAATCTTGTATGTTTATACTAATTATAAACAAAATATGCCAAACAATTTGAATAACCTCCAGAAAGAAGTCAGTTGTTTAAGGTTTCATTTGACTCTGTATATTATATAAGGCACTGGTCTCACCATTTTCATCATTTTATTTCATTCATACCTTTTTACATCTGTTAACTGAGCATATTAGGGTTTAGTTTTGAATATTGGTATACAATATATACCAGATTTGTTTTATTTTGTCCATTCTAATTTTCCATCATGGAAAAATTCATGGCATGAAGATAAGATCAATAGTCAAGTCTGCTTCATTTGTTATAGGTACACCCGCCTACGTCTAGCAGCACCTGGAGAGTAGAAGGTTTAATTGTTTCAAACTTTATTTTGTTACCCAAAAACATTGTGAAAACTTGGCAACCTTTCGTGGTTCAAACTTGCACTTTTTAGAGCTAACAAATTGGCAACTCCGTTGGGGATAACAAAGAATCTACGCCTTAATCATAGAGTCAAAAGTCCTATATACAGACTCCGCTGGGAATAATAAGTAACAATCTTTTTCTCACGTTTAAGAAAGTGAGTGGCGACTCTGATCAAACATTGCAATATGAATGGAAGAAGAGCTCAATTTAGGGGAGGTCATTCTGGAGCTCCTCCTGGAAATAGTAGGTGGACACATAAAGATGATAAGGTTGACAAGGGTAAAGGGGAAAGTGAGGACATGTGCTTCACAAATAAAGATAAATCATCAATACCTTTTGGTGAGAATTGTTTTGATACATGGAAAGATAATTCAATTGAAGAGCCTTGTACCCCGGAAGATCAGAAAAATCCTTTTTACAACCCTTAGAAAAATGTCGAATTTGAAGCTAGAAAACAGGCCGAGTTTGAAGTTGGACTTGAAGTTGAACAACTCAGAATTCAATATGAATATGACCAAAAAATGGAAGGTAATCAGAGTGGACCTGCTAATTAGGAAATTCATCAGGAAGATTATGAATCTTTAAGTTATGAGGAAGTCAGGGCACAGTATGAATCTTAGAGAAAGGAAAGGGAAGAGCAGGAAAAATCCCAAATGATTCAAGCAATGAGAGAATTCAAACTGCAGAAAGCTCAGAACATTCCTCACACACCTGGTTTTCCCCCAAAATATGTACCACCCCATAAATAGGGTAATCATGGTGCTGGGTATTTTGAACCACCAAGGATTCCTCACCATCAAATTGGGAATCAATATAGACAACCAAATCATCCACCTAATATTCCCACACAACATACAAATAATTATCCACCTCCTGGTCAGCGTCATGTGCCACAGAAAAATATGCAGTACAATAACCCTATGTACCAATATCAGCACCCACCTAATCCTTTTCCTTATCAATATACAACCATGATTAGACAATTTGATCTAGCAGGGTTTCAATTATACCCTTATCCCATGGACAACAGTTGGAGAGGTTTAGTACCCAAATTTACAAGAAGTAATGCAATCACTATCGAGGATCATTTAAGAAGTTTCAATGCTTTCATTCAGGATTTGGATGTACCTTATGAAGATTTGCATATGAAATTGTTCATGATGTCCCTTATTGAGGAAGCTAGGGATTGGTTCAATAGCCTGGCAAAAACTTCTATTTATTCTCTCTAGATATTTCAGGATCAATTCCTTGAACAATTTGGGAATTTGAGTGCACCAGACGCTGCTCTCCATGAACTAATGCGAATTCAGAAAGGTTAGAATGATTCCATCTTTGATTTTAATAGGAGATTCAATAAACTGTGTAATAGAATACCTCCAAGATCAAAGTTACCAGACTATGTAGCATTAAGTGTTTACCTGAATGCATTTGACCCTAAAACAGGGTATGAGCTGAGAAATAGGTTTCCAAGGGACTTAGCTGAAGCACAAAAGATAGCATTAACAATTTAGAATAACAGAAAAGTTGTTGGGATAATGAATAAGAGAGATAACCCTCGAGCTCCTCAACAAAATAATAATTATCAATATAAGCAGGAGAACACATATAGGAATGAGAGGCCAAGGCCAAGGTTGCATGACATGCCCTATAATACAAACTGGAAGGATGGAAAACCTATAACAGATAGACCTGGAAGTAAAGAAACTCCTGATCCATTGAAGAAGACAGGAACATATATGGTGAATAGTAATTATTTTTGTGAAGTTTGTGATAAACCACACTCCACTGATTATTGTGTAGTAGCTCAGAGAATGCAGGAAGAAGGAGTGTTAATGGGAGATGATGGAGAAGATCACATGATCTACTTAACTTCAAATGCTTCTCACCATGTTGAGGAGAGGTACTCGTCTTCAGAGGAGGGAGGTTATGAGTATGATGTTGCAGAACAAAGGTACAATGTTCATATGGCTGAGCAACATGTTTTTTCTAACTCTAAGGATGATTATGTAGAACCACAATCTATTGAGGTGCCTGCTCATAATAATGTGAGGAGACTTACTGAGGAAGAGATAGAAAGATTGACTGTTGTTGCAGTAGAAGAAGCCAAGAGTAAGTACTGGTTGAGGAACAAGACAGTAAATGAGAAGGAAGGTGTCCCTAGGGGTATTTTTATGAAAGATCAAAAAGTTGTACAAGGAGTTTCAAAGAAAATTGAAAACAAACAACATGAAGAAAGCAAATAGAATCTTGTCCAAAAGGATGTAGTAAAAGAGCTACATAAGGAAATTCAAAAAAATGATCAGTCAGGTAGAGGAGAAAAAGAAGTAAACAAAGGAGAACATCAGAACAAAAGAAAATGATTAAGGCAGAAGGTTCTTTTGATTTCTCTCAAGCATTGTCTCAGGTAAAGATGTCTGTCCCACTTCTAGAAATGATGAAAATTAAGGAGTACATGGACAGTGCAATGCAATTGATAACAAATGAGAGTGAAAAACATGTAAGTACTGAAAATAAAATGGTTGCTAAAAATAAGCAAAATAAAGTAAACAACCCAGAAATCTGCTTGAGTAATGTATTGACAAGTCCACCACAGGTTGATCCTTTCTTTATTACATTACTCATAAATAATAAATTATTGAGGAATTGTATGATAGATTCTGGTGCTGCCATGAATATTATGCCAGTAGGAGTGATGAAACAACTAGGCATGAGGGTGGATACATATGAAGGAAAATGTTATGCAATGGATAACCGACCTGTTCCTGTGGTGGGTATAATGAAAGGTGTAGAAGTCAAGCTAGTTGCTTATCCTCAAGTATCTTACAATATTGATATAACAGTGATAGACACCCCTCCTCAATTCGGTATGCTTTTATCAAGGCAATGGACGGCGGCTATTGGTGGAAATGTCCAGTTCAATCTGTCTTATGCAACCATTCATGTAAATGGCCAAGAAGTGAAACTGTATAGGGAGCCGAGGATGAATCAGCTCATTAATTGTGTGCCACAAGACCAAATCAACTATTTTTGTGATGTTGATTTTGGGAGTTTCAAAATAGAACCAGCATAGCCAGAATTGACTAATAGTGATCCTATGGAGAAGCATGCTGCACGAAACCACAATGGTGTGTGGAAGATGTATTTTGATGGAGCCTGCAGCCAAGAAGGTAGTGGAGCTGGGATATTATTTGTTTCACCTGAAGGTAATACATTTAAGTATTCATTCCTGTTAACCTTTGAATGCACAAATAATGTGGCAGAGTATGAAGCTCTGTTAACTGGACTGAATATAGCGGTGAAGCATAAAATAAAATTGTTGGTTGTTCTAGGAGATTCAGAGTTGGTTGTATAGCAGATTAAATCAAAGTATGCAGCAAAAAATAAAAGATTAAAGCAATACAGAAATGTTGTATGGGATATGATAGAGTTGCTTGATGCCTTCTCAATTGATTGGGTAGATAGATCGAAGAATATAATGGCAGATTTTCTAGCTAATGTAGCATTGAAGAGAGATGATGTTACATTGGCTGGAGTGTCACAAGTTGAATTCAAGACAAGGCATGTTGTGCTTGATAATGTATATAGTTGGAAATTTTTTAATGATGACATTGATCTTTTGAAATTCCTTCATTGTATAGACCAGTATGAAGCCCAAGAGATCAAATTCAATGCCTTTGTTGAAGAAGTGGATGGGAAGCAAACAGTCTTTGGAAAAGAGATCTTGCAGCTTAAAACAAATAAGATTCCTAAAGGCTTGGTGGCATTAGAGAGGGTATATGATGGAAGTGATCAGTCTTTAATGAAGCAAACACCAATTGGAAGGGATGACATTGAAGAAATTAATTTGGGAACTGAGATGGCACCAAAAAGGTGTACATAGGTAAAAAGATAAGCCCTACAATTAGAAGAATGTTGATTGAATTGTTAAGAAAGTATAAACATGTATTTGCTTGGTCTTATGAAGATTTGAAAGCGTATAGAGAAGACTTGTTTCAGCATGAAATACCATTGAAGCTAGATGCTAAACCATTCATACAAAAGCAAAGGCCTATAAATCCAACTCTAGAACCTAAAATGCAGGAGGAATTGGCGAAGCTCAGAGATGGTGGAATCATTAAGCCAATCAGACATTCAACATGGGTGTCAAATCTGGTCCCTGTCAGAAAGATAAATGGAGACATCAGATTATGTGTAGATTTCATAAATCTAAACATAGCATCCCTCAAAGATAATTATCCTTTGCCTAACATGGAGGCCATATTGCATAAGGTGACAGGCTGCGAATTGTTGTCCATGATGGATGGATTTTCAAGGTATAATCAGGTCAAAGTTAAAGATTCTGAGCAATACAAAACAACATTCACAACCCCTTGGGGAACATATGTTTATCTGAGGATGCCATTTGGTCTCACTAATGCAGGGGCAACTTTTCAAAGAGCCATGGATGTGGCTTTTGCTGATTTGATCAATATTATCATGGTGGTGTATCAGGACGATCTCACTGGTTACTCCAAAAAGGCTGAGGATCATGTTCATCATTTGGAAAAGGTATTTATAAAAGCCCTTGAGTATGGTATTAGCTTAAACCCCAAGAAGTGTAATTTTGTTGTCATAGAGGGTAAGCTTTTGGGGCATATTGTTTTAAAGGAAGGGATTAGGATAGACCCTGAAAGGGTGGAAGCTATTGATAAAATCCCTTTCCCTAAAACTGTTAAGGCGATACAGTAATTTTTTGGACAGATTAACTTTGTTAGAAGGTTTGTTTCTAACTTTGCTGAGATTATCAAACCTATATCAAAAATGTTAAAGAAAGGACAAAAGATAGAATGGACTACAGAAGCTTTGGAAGCTTTTGTATCTATAAAATGAGCTATCAAGGAGGCTCCTATTCTTAAGTCGCCTGATTTTTCAAAACCTTTCCAGATTTTTTCATTTGCCTCAATGCACAATGTTGCAGCTATTATGCTACAAAAGAATGAAGACGGTTATGAGCAGCCGATATCTTTTTTCAGTAAGTCATTACAGGGTTCTGAACTAAAGTATGATATAATGGAGAAGCAAGCATTTGCACTGGTGAAAGTTGTAAAAGCTTTCAGACCATATCTTGTTGGAGCAAAGGTAGTTGCCTATGTTCCTCATGCAACTGTCAAGGATATTCTAACACAGTCTGAAGTGACAAGTAAAAGATGCAAATGGATCAACAAAATCCAAGAATTTGACTTGGAGATTTAAATTACTAAACTGGTCAGAGGTCAGGGTTTGGCTAAACTAATGGCAGAGGCAAATATTGAAGCAAATCAGATTTGCAATGTAGAAGAAGAAGATGTAATTGCAAGCATTGAGCATACTCAATGGTATACAGATATCATGCATTATCTTAAACATATGAAGTGCCCAGAAGGATTGAATGATAACCAGAAAAGAATGCTAAAGTTGCAGGTGTCTAAATATGTTTTTATGGATGGGGATTTATTTTGGAAAAATAGGGATGGTGTATTATTGTTGTGTCTGGATGAATTTCAAGCTAAACATGTTTTGAGTGAAATGCACGAAGGGGTTTGCGGAGGACATTACTCAGCAAAAACAACTACTCATAAAATTCTCAGGGCAGGGTATTATTGGCCTAAGATTTTTAATGACTCTTTTGCATATGTGAGAAAGTGTGAAGCTTGCCAGAAATTCTCTGGAAAACTAAAATATCAGGGAGCTTTTCCATTAAGACCTTTGCAGGTTGATGCCCCATTTCATCAATGGGGAATTGATTTCATTGGAGAAATACAAGAAAAATCAAGTGGTGGACATAGGTGGATATTGGTGGCCACTAATTATTTCACCAAGTGGGTAGAGGCCATCCCAACTAAATAAGCTACAAGTAAGGTGGTGACACATTTCTTGATGGATAATATCATTACTAGATTTGGTACACCAATGAGGTTGATTACTGATAATGGGATGTGTTTTAGATAAGATGCATTTAGAGGCTTCTGTAGCACATATGGTATTGCCATTTCGTATGCAGCTCCTTATCATCCACAGGCTAATGGACAAGCGGAATCTAGCAATAAGAGTCTTCTGAAGATTATAAGAAGGATGCTAGGTTAGAACAAGAAGGCTTGGGATTCAAAATTAAGACTGGCTATATGGGCTGATAGAATTACGGTGAAGAAGGCAATTGGGAAGTCCCCATTTGAGTTAGTGTATGGCGCACAAGCCAGGATGCCTTTGCAGAACTTGTTACCAGTTTATAAGTTTGTTCTTCAGCAGGATTTGGATATTCTTGAACCCATGGAGGAAAGAATGGAGTAGCTAGTTGAATTGGATGAAACAAGAAGTGGCTCAAAAATAAAAATATAAAGTTACAGAAGCAGATGAAATATTTATTTGACAAAAAAGCAAAGGATAGGAAATTTGGAGAAAGCGATCTGGTACTGATGTGGAATGCAAGGTGCCAGGAGAAGGGAAAACATGGGAAGTTTGAAGCCTTATGGATAGGGCCTTTTGTGGTGGTTAGAAAGAAAGGCGAAGACTCATACTATTTGCAGAATATGGCTGGTGAGGATTAGGAATTGCCTGTACATGGGCAATTTCTGAAACATTTTTTCTCTTGAAGTAATACAGAGGATTAAGGGTTGCCAATGCATGGACAACTCTTGATGGTCCTCTTTGAAATTATTTTCCATGCACAGTAGTTTAGGATGTAAAAGGAACAGGATTTGCAAGTACATGGACAATCATGATTTTCCTTCTTTTAAAATAAATTCTTCCATGTACAGTAGTATAAGGTCTCATTTATTGTCATTGCCATTTGTTCCATCATGCTCACATGTTCCATCACTTTGAGTTTGGTTTGCTCACCCATAAATCTAAATCCTTGCAATGATCTTACTATCATTCATCCCCAGATGGAGCCACTGTTAGAACTGTAAAATTTTGAAATTTTTACAGTCTATTACACCCAGGAATTCCAACATTGAGTCCTCATCATAAGCATAAAATTCCCTCTTTGTATTGTCTTGCTTATTTTTTTCATGTGATCCATTTGAATCCATCTAGTTCTTCATATTTCATTAAAAGACCCGAATCGGCAAGACATAGTAAAAGTCTCCCCGACCTGATTTTTCACTAATGTATGTTTCTTGCAGACTATCGACAAGACAATTTTCTTGTTTCAGCGATAAAAGGAATCATTTCGGTGAAGGGAATCATTTTCAGAGTGAAGTCATAGCGAATACATTGTGTTTTGTCGACTGGTGCATGTAAAAGTATATCGGTCAAGCTAAATGTATTCGGGAGGAAGTCATAGCGAAGTGATTTTTCTTGCCGACAGGCATATAGAAAAATATATATCGGCATGTGTTGGGGTGTCGTCATAATGTCAGGGTGAATATAATATGTCATACTGACTAATGCACAAAGGGGTTGTTTCAGCCAGACTTATTGGTATTGGCATGAACTTATAACGAAATCATTTTTTCTTATCGATTGACTTGCAAACAAATGTCTCGATAAGATTTATGTGCATCGGGGAAGGTCTTAGCGAAGGGGCCATTGTTTGGCTGAACCAAGTTCAAGGGGATTCAAAAGTTATTGGTGATAAGCTATAGATTCTTACCGAGTAAAAACTTATGCCGATAGAGATGTGCATCGCTAGAAAAGGAAGTTTTCAGTATGAGCTTCACTGAGGTTTGAAAGATATAACGATAGAATATTTCGGGGTGAGTCTTTCCGAATGGAGTAATATGGAGGAGTGATTTCGGTAAGACGCAAAGATATCTACATAGCATTTCTCTGACTTTGAAAGTCATAGCGAAGTAGGTGAAATGAAGATTGCATCAGCAAGAGTACAATTTGTCTTGGTGACCCAAGCTAATTGAAGACTTTCGGAGAAATAGGATGAAGTCTGCAAGAGATTTCCCCGACATTTCCAGGTTACGGCAAAGAGCATAAAGATAAAGGATTTCGGTCGGTGTGAGAACATTAATGTGTTAGCGACTGGAAAATGATTTGAAGAATACATATCGGTATGGCACCATGAAGTCTATGTGACATCTCCCCGACTTGGAATTGTCATAGCAACTTGAAATAAAGGAGTAATAGTCATCAAGTTGATTCCAAGTGTCAGTAAGACCACAAAGTGTCTTGGTGAATGGTGAAATAAATTTTGAAAAGGGATTTCATCCCAAATTTGAAATTTTCTCATCGATAGGACATTTGATGCGACAATGCCAGTTTCAAAGGAGGTTTCATTCATGCTTCATTAATGGCGTGATGGGATAAAATAGTAATGTTTTAATTAATTCCTCATTTTTGAATTGATTGCTGGTGAATTGGCATGCTGAACAGAGAACCGAGACAATTTTTCAGTCTGAGGAGCTCGAGCAGAATATTGTGAGTAATTGCTTTTTTGTTTTTCATATTTTGATTCTGTAAGCTTGAAAATGGAGTCTTTTGGTTTTGGAAAGAGTAAGGGTAGAAAACTTGGTGAGAGTAGTCAGTTGAGGGGAAAGAAACAAAAGACTGATACAAAGCATGAAGGCATTGAACAAAAGTTGAACCAAGATCTTATTGATCAATTACCTGGTTTGGGGCCTAAAGCTAGAAGGCCCGCATAGCTTAGGGCAGATGTTGATAAGTTGGATGATAAATACAAGTTCATAAGTGATGTCTGGACCATTGTGAGAGGGTATGAGCTTTTCAATTTCCACTACCATAGGAGAAACCATTTTGAGCTAGTTTGTAATCCATGGAAGTTGAATGTAGGGAAATTGGTTTACCCTAATGTATTTGTAAATGCAGAATTGGTAAAATTGTTTGCTGATCGTTATGATCCAAAACATAAAGCAATATGTGATCCTTCTGGAAGACCACAGATACATGTGTCAAAAGAAGCAACTGGTGAGGTTTTCAAATTGGAAAGGTTTTGTAGTGAGGAAATTAATTGTGAGGAGTTACAGAAGGAATTTTCAAGAATGGATACAAGTTACAAGGGTTGGAGGTTACCAATTCACAGGGTTAAACAAGGTAACAAGCCAGAACCTCTGGAAGATAGTGAAGGGCCTCCCTATCATGTAGATTTGTTTGAACCCTATATGAAATACACATATTTTTCAGTGCGTCAGGTGTTGGGGATGGATGCCCCTGAATTCATGTCAATGGTGCCAATGGTTATCACATCAGATATTCAATATCATAATTCTAGGACATTTGATTATGCTTCATATATTTCTAAGGATCTTGACTCAGGGTTGATGGCTATAAAGGGTGGAGCTTCTATTGTTCATCTTAGAAATTATTCATTGTTGATGCATTTAGTGTTATATTTCAGACATGAGTTAGGGGTATGGCCCCCAGAAATGAGAGTTTCTCAAATTGGCAAGGAGGGTGAAGCATTGCTTGTTCAGTTGTGGACTGCTATTTGGGACAACAGGTTTGTTGGTTCTAGTTTCATTCATTTTGAAGAATATTTTGTAAAGACATTGTATAAATTATATCATTATCCTTGTAACTATTCATTGACTGATGAGATCAAAAGATTCCTTCGGCCTAAAGATTTCAATGGGCCTATTGATCATAACTGGGGAGACTGGTATTGTTTGGAGGGAGCTACAGTAATCATAGTATATGGATTTGAAGATGCTCCTCTTATTTTGCCAAGGACAATTCCAAATAGGGTTGCATATTTGGAAATTGTCAGACAGATGGATTACTGTAGTGTGATGCATTTCAGTTCTTTTGGGAAGTAGGATTTTATGCCTATTACTTTATGTTTTGGTGATTTCACTGTATTAGCTAAAGAGGGATATAATTCAATCCTTGACATATTGCTGCATTATAATATGAAAAGAGGACCAACTAGGAAAAACTTTGACCCTGAAGGATATATCAATTCAGCCAAAGAAAGGATTAACTTTGGAGGGTATTGGCATTTACCCTATCCTTTTGATGATATGATCAGGAATCTGGATGAAGATGAAGCATAAATGGTAGTCGAAAGGTATAACCAAGGGCTGCAGGATATTGAGCTATTGTCTTCTGGAGATGAAGAAGCACAAAGAGCTAATGTGCCACAGGGTAAAATAGAGAAGGTATCCCAGATGAGGACTCAATAATATGTTTGCCCAGTCAGAGAACGTAGTGTTGAAAGTGGTGATATTGATACAAGGCATATGGAATATAGATCATTTGTTTTTGATAATGAGTTTATACATTCCCCAGAGTTCAAGGCATTCTTGTACAAGTAGAAGGGCAAGGAAATAAGGGAGAATATTGATGATGTTACTTTAGGAAATGAGGAACAATTGCTGGCTCAATTGAGAAGATGTGTGGATGATGAAATGACAAATATGACTCCTGAAAAGGGGAGGAAAATGTTAGAGAGTGCTGGTGTCATGATCTTTCCTGGCCTTGATTTGAAGTCTGCATTGGTTTTTGATAGTTTCTTGAAGGGCAGTAATGCTACTCACAAACTTGATAAGGAAAAGGTGATAGAAGTGTATGTGGGCTCCAAATATAATACTGATGAGGGATGAATGTTGATATGGGCTTTGTACCCACCCCACGGGAAATTAGTGGTACTTGATACAGAGAAGGCATTTGGCCATGTTATGACTTTAAAAGCTAGAGAAGTTGATCCATTTGCTACTGCAGATATTGGGGTAAATATTGCAAGGTTAAATAAAGCACAAATTCAACTGTTGATAAAAAAAGGGAAATGTATAAAACAAATAATGAAAAATTGCTGAGAGAAAATGATAGACTCAAAGACTTGGTTGGTGTTTCAATGGGAACAACCAAAATGATTACTCAAGGGGAAGGCTCTCAAAGAAAAGACCACTGGGTAGGGTCAAGTGCTTATTCTCAAGGAAAGTATGACGCCATTGTTGCACTTGTAAAAAAGAGGCAGGATCGTTTGACATCCTGGTTGAATAAATTGTGGGGAAAATACTCTCATACTCTTGCTGCATTGAAGGAGCACACAAGGATGGATGGACGAATCATGGAGAAATTTCATGAGTTGGCTCAAAGTATTGAGGCTAGCAGTTCTGCACTTGAAGCTATAAATCATATAATCAATCGTCATCGAAATTTCTATGATGAATTGCAAGGGGATGAACAGGGGTTAATTGCAGCTTCCAAGAAAATTGCGATCACATTTTCTAATGACAAAGGTGAATTGAAGGAAGACATCAGGTGGAAAAATGAATGTGAGTCAATGTTGAATGAAATCATGAAGACAACTTCTGCAGAGGATACAGTATTGGAAGAAGTGAGCGAGCAAAATGAGGAAATGGTCAAGATGGAAATCACGATCTAGAATGTTGTTGGGGATGCAGACACATATGAGTGTTGGGATTATTTGGACCACCTCAATAAGACTCACTTATGGCTAAATAGATCCTAATTATTCTCTATCTTTTGTTTTGTATTTTGTATTTTCTATTTCCGAAAGGATGTGTCCTTTCGTATTCTCGATGTATAAATGTCCATTTTGAAAACAATCTGTGGATATAGATAGAATAGGATAGAGAATAGAGAATACAATGGAACACCATGTTTCATAGGGTTGAGACTCATATGTATGTTTTGAAGCTATGGAGATATCAATGAAAATCATCTGATTTGTTGGCGTATTCTGGTGTCAATTGTTATGTTGTGCCTATTGAAAGAATTATTTAAGTTGTCTCTAAGATTGATGTTGCTTGGTTATTTAGATCAACATAACATGTTTATGTTCTGTTTATCAGTACGTATTTTTTGTATCTGTGTGATTGGTTGATAGGTTCTTTCAAGGAAGGATTAGATCCTTTTGATTAATCACAGTAATCAGGGAATTTCATTTAGATCAGTAAGAAGAACTTAATAATCACAATCTTGTATGTTTATACTAGTTATAAACAAAATATGCCAAACAATTTGAATAACCTCCAGAAAGAAGTCGGTTGTTTAAGGTTTCATTTGACTTCATATATTATATAAGGCACTGGTTTCACCGTTTTCATCATTTTATTTCATTCATACCTTTTTATATCTGTTGACTGAGCATATTAGGGTTTAGTTTTGAATATTGGTATACAATATATACTAGATTTGTTTTATTTTGTCCATTCTAATTTTCCATCATGGAAAAATTCATGGCATGAAGATAAGATCAATAGTCAAGTCTACTTCATTTATTATAGGTACACCTGCCTAGGTCTAGCAGCACCTGGAGAGTAGAAGGTTTAATTGTTTCAAACTTTGTTCTGTTACCCTAAAACATTGTGAAAGCTTGGCAACCTTTCGTGGTTCAAACCTGCATTTTTGAGAGCTAATAGATCCAAACGCGCTTTAGCACCTAGTCGGCCATGAACATGAAAGCAAGAGAAAATATCAGATCATGAGAACAACAATCAATGTGAAGATGCAACATAGATAGATCATGAACTAGAAACATCCACAAACACCATGAAACACCAGAGAAACATCTACAACAACTGAACTTACAGAAATCACATGATCTTCATTCAGGAACACAAACTAAATTAATAGAAAAACTATCAAAATACAAATCTTCATAACTTGATCAAACCTTCACGTGGATCTTTGAAACTTGACGTGGATAAACTAGATACACTCAATAAGAAATCCTTTAGTCCACAACCATTGATCATCAACGTACTGATTACACTGACAGACTGATCTTCACTACTCCAATGACAACCTGAAGCACTTCTTATTACAATTTTCTTAATATCCTTGACATATACAACTTCTAATGCATCAATGCTAATAGTGTTTACATCAATGACAACCACATATCAGCAACACAACCACAACATCCAACACTCTTCATTCTCTTTGACATAAAAACACTCGCTTAGCTTGAGGTAAGATAGGGAAGCCCTCCACTCTTGGTTCTTTGTGACCTGAAGCCTTAGTGTGGTTGGTCTCCCTACCTTACAAAAATAAAACCAAAAAAACCCTATAGTTCTAAATAAAGTTGGGTGAGTAAGGATAAAAAATGTCACATAATGTAAAACTGGGCCCTAATAAGATTTGAAGAAAATGATAAGAAATTTTAAAAATAGATTTAAAACCCTAACATAGAAGGAATAAACCTTAAAATTATAAAACTCTAGGGGATCTAAGAAAATCAAGGTTGACTATTAAATACATAGGAAAATAATACACCTTATACAAATAAATCTAGGATAATGTAATAAATCACAAAATGATAAATAATTATCCTTGATTAAAGATATGAGACTAATTACACTATTAAATTAAATGATAAAACAATGGTTCTTAGTTGGAATCATTAAGGAGATATAATGTGATAAATATCACTAGTTGGTTTACTAATATGATCATGAACCTAAGTGATGCCAAAAGAAAACCTCTAAACTTGTAAAACTTTAATATTCAATGCTCTAGGTAACTTTCATCCATGAGTGCATATACAAACCACACATGGATCTAAGCTTGTGTGCATGCAAATCTAAATTTTATTAATTTTAGATTTTAGAAAAGGTTTGTCTCTATGTCTTCAAAATGCTTCTACAAAAGAGTGGTGTCTATAGACACCACTAAGGAACTTGTAAGGTAGGGAATTCTCCCTTGGTCAAACCCTTATTAACTAGTAAAATATTCAACCTCTTTTCATGGTATATTGAGCACTCTTGCTTTTGAGAAGTGGTTGTGAGTGTTTTGCAAATTTATTCCCATGACCCAATCAAGTGGAAAGGAGAAGGAAAATACATAGATTTTGAAGCAAGGTTATGTAAGGTTTATAATACCATAGCAAGCCTTTCATAGTTAGTGGAGATTGTGAAAGGCCTAATAGAGACCATCATAGAGAGATTGGATAGTGGAGACACCAATTATCATGAAGAAGAGTAGACCCTAAAGGGTGAGAATAGTCTTCTTGATAAACCTCTATTCAAAGAAAATGCTAAGGTTGATATTCCACTATTTGAAGGTGAATCTTTGATTTAAAAAATTGAGTGAATAATACAAATTGAGGTTTTTGGTTGGTTCTAATTTTTTTGACAAAATGGTTATAAATGTTACTCCTCTAGATGTGTGTGGTATTGTCTTAGGAAGTTCATACATGTGTGACCAAAAAAAATATTTGATAGAAAAGAAAAAAATTCCTCATCAAAAAAAAAAATATTTCATGTTTTATGCTTACCATGATAAAGAGCAACCTAAGGAGATTATGAATCTTCATGGGAAGATGAGTGGTAGCACAAAATTTATTATTGTGGAGAAACCCAATACTAAAAAATTTCCTCCATGTTCAAGCCACACACTTTTATATCACATAAATAGTTGTAGATAGAGGTATACCAAATTTTGGCTAATGCTTGCATTGCAATGGAATGAAATATGACTATGTGCAATCAATTGAGGGGTTCTATCAACCTCATTCTTTAAATATTTATAGATTTTGGGGACCATAAGCCTCCTTATTGGGGAAGTGAGTTCCATAAAGGATCCAAATTTTCTACTTCATGGCATGTGTTTTAGAGCAACATTAGTCTCTCAAATGTTGGAACAAATTATCTAGGCATCAAAATGTAGGATTTGGAGGAGAGGGAAGATCATATATTCTAAATTTTGTTGCCTAGTTTGGTAAAATGATTGGTTGTAATAAGTGACAAAATGTAAACAATACAATGAATTTGTCTCTTCTATAATGAATTCTTCCCAACAATTTGTGTGTATTCAATGATATTCCCATTCTTATGTTTTTTATTTATGGTATATTTTCTTGGTCTCTTCAATTCCCAAATGTATTATAAATTTATTTTTAGTTTATGTTGGATGTGTATAAATCATCTTAGTGGTTTATATATTGTTGAGAGTTGTTTCTCTAAATTTTTTATTGTGTTAAAAGACTATAGGCATGATAAATAATTGGGAGATATTGAGAGATTGTAGGAGTTGATTTTAATTGTGTAGATGCTCTATTTCAAGTAGGAATAAGAGCTTCCACCTCTTATATTACCAATTTCAAGTGCATAAGTGAGTGTTTACTCACCGTTTAGCTATATTTTCTTAACCTAAAGTGGGATTCTCCAAGTTACATGTGTCTTCATATTCTTTTATGGTGATTGTTTTTTATTTTTGTACAATTTCCTTATATATTAGAAGCTTATTTTTTTTAATCATGTATGCTCTCTAAAATTGAGTTTTAAATTTGTGAGTTAATCACAACACGTGTGAAATATCCACCCTAACTTATGAATCTTAAAGCAAAGGAATGTAGTTGTGGGACAATAAACCACCCCACATAAATTATCTAGAATAAATAAATGTAATAAAATAATAGAAATCAAATTATCCTAGATAAAAAAAAAGTTGGGAGAGAAATGTGTACATGATTAGATTTGAAGTAAGAATAAGAAAAGCTAATATAAATTCATACTTAGAAGTGGGGATGAAAATATATGATAGATTATTGTTATCTAATATCTTAATTTGGATCTAGAACAAACTAATTGAGATAACAATCTAATGAGAATTTTGAAACTATATTCAAACCTAGGTCAATACCACACCAATGGCCTTGATCACACATATATAGTTTCTATCCAAATAATGTGGTTTTTATATTTTAATATGGATATGATCTTGTTGTCTTTAGATCTTCTTAACCTACAAACAAGTTCCACTTGTGTCTAGAAATTGAATGAAAGACTTGGTGGTGTTGAGAACATTATTGGAACTTTCTATGCTAGGCACAAGAGGCAGCTTTCTCCCCTTCTTTTTACCTTAGTCAAGTTTCATTGGTCAATTTAATGATTTTGATAAAGTTAAATGACATAAATCAACACATATAGTTTATGTGGCTATGCTTATACTAAGGATTTTGGATTTTGATGTAACTGATGTTAGAATGACTTAGTGCAAGAGGTGGGGTTTTGTCATGTGTTTATTAATGCAAGGTTGATATCCTTTTATACTTGTCTTAGAGAAAAAAATTGACATTTTTGACATGAGAAATGATGAATACATTCAATTAGTTGGAGCTAAGTTAGCTTGGGCTCAAGATAAGTCAAAACTAAAGCTATAATATTGACCATACAATCATTACTTGGGTCAAGACCACACCTACAATTTTGAATCCAAAAGATGAAACTATAATATGATATTAAAAAATATATATTTAATAAATAATTTAAACTCAGATGAATAAAAATACCAAAACAATCTAAATCAAATTTTAAAACAATATACTTAACATACTCAAATAAAATAATAAAAAATAAAAAATATAAATAATAAAAATATACACTTTTCAATCTTAAAAAAATTATACTAGTAACTATTTTACTTCATTTAATCTAAAACACAATATTTTACAATTTAAATTGCACTCCGCATAACTAGTTAATAGATTTCTACTTTTAGTCAGAAATATAATTTATATTTTTCTATAGAAAATGGACAAAGATGGGCGTGCATTATTCTTAGTATATACTGGAATAGTGAAATGATAGCCTAAAAGCAAAATTTGATTGGAATTTAAGTACGCCAATTTATCTTGCAAATCCTTTTTTTTATACTTTTTAAAACTAAGATAGATACTCTGTGCTTCTCTTTAGTGGGTTTGGTGGACTATGACATGATTCACATATGACCCATGTGCATATATTTGTATTATTCTCCTAATTCAATACTTTATGAATTGCCAAATACTTTTTTTTTGGGCTTTGATAGTGACTCCACATTTTATTCCTTTATTGTTGTAGCCGACTTAAGGTTGCTATAATGTATGTCTTTCTTTGATTTGGTGTGTGTTTCACCGTTTGTCTTTAGTTGCAGAGTTTGCAAGGAAATGAAAAAGAAAGTGCTTCTACACTTGTACTATGTCTCTCTACAAACTTTCCCTTAAGCATTCTAAGCTTTTCCACTTATGAAGCTATTGCCATATAGACATAGTGGCAGTCCACTTAGGTTAAGAAAACAAGTGGGCATTGAGTCTTGTCCACATCAGCTTTTTCCAATGTATTTGTTGTTTCCAACTTCAAAGCTTCTTTACTAAAAAGCCAAACTATTAAAATATTAGAAGCAAAGTAAAGTCCCACTATGATCTAACTTTATACTTCTTTCTCAAAGCATACAAAAATAACTTAAAAGTCCACATTGGTGGAAAGAGAAGAACATATAAAGAAAAAGAAAGAAAATCTTCTCTTTTAGCTTTAAATAAATTAAAGAGAGTGTCATGCATGCAAGTAATTTTTTACAACACATTTAAACTATGCATGCATAAAGTTATTGATTTGTATGTTTCAAGAAATGTAACTAAATTTAATTGTAACTCACATAAATTAATTTATAATTCAATTAATTTCAAGTTAAAATTAATTTATGATAAATAAAAGTGTTATATACATTATCAACAATATATTATATTTTATATACTTTTTTATGTATTAAAAAATATATATTTAGAAATAAGCTATTGTAAATATTAATTTTTATCATCTTTACAATTTTTTTTACATATATAATATTTTTTTAATTTTAGATAAATATTTAAATTCCTCATAACTTTCTTAATTACTTAAATTTTTATTATAATTTTAACATTATTTAATTAAAAAACCAATGCTAATATTTAGTCAAACAAGTTAAGAATGAAGAAAAGAAAAAGAAATTAATATGGTGTTAAGAGAGGTGGATTCCAACATGGAAAAAGAAAGTTTCCTTGAACGGCAAGAAAGAAAAAAAGAATAAAGTGAAGATCACATGGTGAATAGTGGGTTGGCCTTTAACTAGCTTGCATGTCTTTATATAGGTATATATTCTTCCAAGCTATGATGTGGCAAGAGCAACACACTAGTGTGTGACGTAGGCTACAACCCATATTAACAATTGTATGGTGACAAATCTTATGATGAAGATTATTAATATTATTGTTGAAAGAAACAAAGAAGGGTTGGTGAAATGAGTGAGAATGGGAGTTACTCCATGTGGTCCCTTCAACCCCATGTGGACAATTTTGGGCTTCACAAGTAATTTTCGTGAAATTACTCTCCATACAAGCTTCCAAAGGAATTTTGGGATTTTTGAATGATTGATGTGGAGGTGTTACACTAGTTAGTGCCTTTGGAAAATGAGAGCTGAAAATGAAATTTTATAATTTTGTATGGGATTTTATATTATATGTTTTTGTTTAATTTTAAATTAGTTTATATGTGGTGGTTTTGATTACAATTTTTTTATATTTTGTAAGATCATTTTTTAATAATTTTAAGTTATACATGTTGTTTCTAATATATACAATAAATAAATCAAATTTTGAATATATAATAATAATTCAATTATCCAATTTATACTCAAAAACTTGGTTACATATTTTTTATAAATTAAAGATATTTAAATTAAAAAATGTATTATTAGAATCTAAATAGTAAACCCAATATATATCAAATTCATATCTATAATGTGAAAAGAACAATAAAAAACTTCAAAATTTGAAGTCCAAGTCTCCTTGACCATTAACCATGTACCCCAAATTCAACCATCTCCGCACATACTTAGAAATTTCGTATGAGGGTACATAGATTAAGGGACATAAAAGTGGGTCAATTAAAGCTGCCGAAATACTCAATTTTTCTTTATTCTCCTCTTTCCCTTTCCAAGGCTTTTCCTTTTTCAAATAATAATTATTATTATTATTACATAGATTGAGGGACATAAAAGTGGGTCAATTAAAGCTGCCGAAATACTCAATTTTTCTTTATTCTCCTCTTTCCCTTTCCCTTTCCCTTTCCCTTTCCAAGGCTTTTCCTTTTTCAAATATTTTTTCTTTATTCTCCTCTTTCTCTTTCGTGGACTATAAAATAATAATTATTATTATTATTAAATAAGCGCCCCCTATTAAAAAAGAATCAAAGCAAAAGCTACCTAACAATAAAAGAAAAAGGGACTCGCTAATTTCAGACAATGTACCCCGGAAACCGCAGCAATCACGTGTACGATAATATGTCGCCATCGCCTATGCCACAGAATATGCGCACCTATCCGTCCAATCAAATCTCACTGTACTCTGCTTATGTTTTCAAAAATAAAATTGACGGTCAAAATTCCTGTCACGGAAATTCTTGATGACAATTATTATTCATTCAAAGTTGGAAATCCCGGTTCACATTTGACGGTTGCCGTAAATTTTAACGTCCATTTATTATTCTCATTCTCATTTTATTTATTTATTTATTTATAAAAAACAACTGAATTGCATATATATTGGCATTTCTGTTCTTTATGAGATGGACGACATAATGAGTAAACTTTGATTTATTCTTTTGATGAATTAGTATCATATAAAATATGTAATATCAAATTTATTAAAAAATGATAAAATTATTTCTTAAAGTTTATATAAGATATAATTTAAATAAAAATAAGAAAAAATATTAAAATAAATTTAATTTATATATTTTGTTAAATTTTTGAATCAAGTTTATTAATCATATAATATGAGTAGTTATTCATATGATCTATTTTTATGAATGTAAATGTTTCATTTAGTATTCATTGTATTTAAGTGTTATTTATAAGGTGAAGTGTTCATTTTAAATTTTTTTGTATCGAAAAATGTTGGAAGAAACATTACAAATTAAATAAATAATAGTCCCACAAAAGGACTCCAGAAAGGAGGACAACAAAATTGAATAGCATCACCAGAAGAAGCATATATACATATCTATGAAAACCAATAA
Source organism: Sequoia sempervirens (assembly GCA_007258455.2). Classification (NCBI taxonomy): domain Eukaryota; kingdom Viridiplantae; phylum Streptophyta; class Pinopsida; order Cupressales; family Cupressaceae; genus Sequoia; species Sequoia sempervirens. Next base: position 281,090,606 of record VDFB02353493.1, on the reverse strand, counting down.
CACTGTCCCAGCTAAGATAAAACAACCAACAATACAAAATTCACCACTAATGACGAAGCCCACATAAAGAAAAACACTAACAATCGCACAACTGTGAATTGTAGCCAACATTACAATTAGAAACTAAACTGAACAAAGACATTACACTTTATACTTAAAAAAATTTGTAAATATTTGCCAACATGAAGATCCCCTACATGTAGCTACAAAAACTAATGTCTAATCTTGTCCAAACACTTGTTGATATCACCATTTTTTAGCCTCATCTTCCACTGTGAGCATAAACTAATGAATTGAAACATTATGTCAGAGTAAAAATTTAAAATATCTATTTCCAAATGCAAAATGTGATTAGAAAACATTGCTAAACATTTGTTTTTCCATAAATGCAGCAAAATACATTATCTCATAAAATCAACAACTATATCATTATGAAGATTAACACCAACTAATGCCTCTTTCCAACGTAATGCATGATCAAACATAGCAGGTAATTGGCCAAAAAATATGTTTCATTTTACCCTTGCTCTAAAGCAATCCTAAATATTATGTTTAATGGATTCACTCCAGTGACAAAACGAGCATTTGGCTACTTGAATTTTCAAACATTTTATCCTATCCCCTATAGGCAACTTATAGTATAAAACTTTTCAAGTCAGAAGTTGTACATTGGCCTCTTCCTTGGACTGCCAAATTTGCGCACTTAAACTTCATTTTTTTCCCTAAAAATTACAACTCCATTTTATGTTGAGTCTTGGATTTAACTTCATATTTGGGAGAAGCTTTAAGTAAATCTTCTTCAAGGGGGACAAGAAAAAAGGATATTTATCAATCCACCACCAATCCTTGAACACGCTGCAATGTAAGGGTGTGCATATTTTCATAAGGATCTCCATAGGAACCAGTGATTTAACAAAGACCATGAAGCTTTTATACCTATTGTTTAAGTTGAATACATTCATAATATCTTGCCAACTGGACCAATCTATGGAATCAAAATTCCATATATCATTAAATTGTTTCACTCCTTTCTTGAAAAGATAAAGCGCCTATTTAGGAAAAGTGACAGCAAGTGGTTTCCCATGATACTAGACAAGTTTATTCCACCAAATAGAGGATGTAGCAACTTAGTTGAAACCATGTTGTAAGGAGTCCCTTTTCCAATTCAAAAACCCACACGCCTACTGCCAAGCCTTCCATATAGATTGTAACAAGAAAGAATCTTTAATATGAAGAAAAGGGGCAAGCAAAATTTTATCCAGCCACCCCACATTTTCCCACTTCTTATTCATTGCAGCCACTGCAATATGATGCCGAACCAAATCCATTGTTCTTCTCCTGAAAAACTCGAATTATCCACTTAGCAGATAAGAAAATCCCTTGTGTCCTGGGATCCGAAAGGCCTAATCCTCCTTTTGTTGGAGTACAGGACCACTGAGAGGGGGGTGAATTAGTGGTCAAATTACAAATCAAATCTTATTACATAACTCACTTGGATTATGCATATAAAACCATTGAGATCACTCCAAAGATCATAAATATTTAATGTTGAGTGAATCCCAATCATATGAATCAAAACAAGATACTCAAATAAGAATGGCTTATCAAACCTAAATTGACAAACAATCAAGAGAAGTCGTAACACAGGGATTATGAGTGGAAAACCATAGAAGGGATAAAAAACCACTTTGAAAATTCATTTCATTAAGCCTCACTAGCAAATCAAAACCTCACTGGTTACAATTAATGTCTCACTAACAAACTGCCTCACTGGCAAAACAAAACCTCACTGGTTACATTTAGTGTCTCACTAACAAACCCTTCACTGGTATTAGACTAACAATTTGTCTCACTAACAAATATACAACACTTTTCATAGTTTTAGAAGAAATAAACACAGAGGACTACTCTATTTCAAATCACTCCAATGCTCTATCTATGTTTCTTTGAATGTTAAAAAATATAAGATGGTGAATTTCTCTTACAATGACAAAGTTCACTTAATTAGACAACTCTTTATTCCTATTCCTGTTTTGAGCATATGCACACTATTCTAAACTCTAATTCAAAAACACATGTACTCATTCTCAAATCACATAGGTCTGTGCAAAGAAGAGATTACACTTGAAAAATATCTATTATTCAAAAAATCCTTTTCTATACCCATGACACACAAAAACTAATAAGATAATGTATTATAGAAAACTCCTACAAATCATTTTCTTTAAGTCACATTCCACCATGAAAGGAATAAAATCAATTGGCAAATCAATCAAAGTTTCTATCTACGATAGTATGATTACTGCATCCTTTTTTTACACATTCTTTCCACACATATTTTCATATTAAAAGAACATCATATCACTGCATCCCTTCCTCATCACATTGAGTTCACTCTACAGTTCAAATACTCCCAAATGAATTTCCTTTGTTTTTCCTTCCATCGTTGTTCCTACAGTTACAAAACTGTGTTAACTAACTCAAAAGTGAAGACTTCAAAATAGTTGTCAAAGATGGCTCATCGAGAAGTAACTGTTCATAAGTTTAAATGTTGACCCTTGATCTCTACCTCCCTCCATGTTTTCAATTAAACAAGAGCCTTTGATTTCCTTTGGGCGGTAACACTTGAAGACTTAATCAATCAAGTCAGTTATACAAAAAGGGGGGTTGGTTGAGTGATGAGTTTGAACCCTTGAATTCATCACTAAAGTGACTATCAACCTCCTATACCAGTCAATTATCAAGTAACATCAAGGTAACATTTTAATTGATAACCTTCATGAAACATAAACCCTAGCATAAGAAAGCCTTAGGGTTTTAAAAATACTTAGTATTTAGGGTTTTAGGCTTAAAAATATTTCAAGAATCCAAACCCTAAATTGAAATTGTCATTATTTAACAAGACTTTGAATTGATTTGAGCAAGATAACAACCCTTGTTATGTTGAAATATTCTTATGAAAAGAAGGCTCCATGTTGAATGAACCAACACACTTTAACTCACCAATAATCTATATTGTAAAGAAGTTATCCTGTCATAAAGTTGACAGTGAAGAATAAATAGCACTTGTGCATCAACACCAACATAATCCATCTATGCACCAACAATAATGAATCAGTATCTAATGAACGTGTGCACCAACACCTTGAAAATTTATGTCATAATGTTGACATATTAAAGGACCTCTTCCACTATCATCAATTTTAGTACCAACTTTTGCATCAATAAATGAACTACATCATGAACCAAGTAATGAATGAGCATGTGTCCTGATTAACAAACCTTATATCATCTATGACATCAAACCTTTGACATGAACAAGTACCAAACACCCTCGGCATCTCAACATAACATCATACTCCATCAGCCTTTGACATCAATGACAAACTACATGCAATGATTGTTGGCCCCACAGTTGTCATTGCACCAAAAGGTCAACCTGTTAATGCTTGATACGACCGTTAGATTTAACAGATCCATGAGAGGCAGTTACTCCATGTCACGAATCTCAAGGGGAGCGCTAACCATTTGCAAACACCTTTGCACTTAGGTTGTATAGAATGCAACCAAGAGGAGGCCCTAGAATCCATTTTCCCATCCCAGTTGGACCAAAGAAATTGACGAATTAGTTTCACTAAGTCATCATAACCTTTTTTGGAAGACATCCAACATGAGGAATAATAAACATCTGAAGCTAAAAAAATATGATTTATCACTTGTGCTCTACCAACCAGGGAAAGAAATTTATTCCCCCAATTAAAGATTTTATTTTTCAATCTATTAATAAACCAACTCCACATATCATGAAGTGTAACCCCTATTCCAAAGGGTATACCAAGATACCTTGTAATCTACCCATGTTTTATTTGAGTCCACTCTCTAGGAATCCATTCTGGAATAGAATTAGGTTGTAGCATTATGAATTTAGTTTTATGATAAGCCAATTTAGAGCCTGAGACCTCATAGTAGATATTTAGAACCTGCTGAAAATTCTTAATTTCAGATTTAGAATTCTAAATAAAGAGCAGACTCTCATCAACAAAGTGAGAGTTTAACACAACCACGTTATTGGGAATAAAAATGCCCTTAATCAAATTCATCTAATTGTATTTTTCCAACAAATAGCCAAGAGCATCAACAACTATAACTTAGAGAAAAGGTGATAAGGGGCAACCCTATCTAATTGAACATTGTAAAGGGAATGTATTAGACATTGTATTGTTGATCATTAGCTAGACATTTTCCTCATTGAACAACATTTGAACATGCTTGCATACTTTAGGAGTGAACCCCAACCACTGTAGCATCTTAATAATAAACCTCCACCACATCCAACCATAGGCTTTATCATAATCAAGCTTGACCAACAATGCATTCTACCTTGTTTATTGAGCCCATTTGCTTATTTCCCAGGCCAATATTAAATTATCTAGTATAAACCTACCACTAAGGAACCCTGTTTGTTTAGGTCTTACAATCATTTTAGCCATCGATTTGATACTAGTGGCTAAGGCTTTAGTAATACTTTTATATGAGGTATTGAGAAAAGTAATAGGCCGCCATCCAGAAATGAGGTCTATATTTTTCCCTTTCAAAAGAAATTTGATTAGACCTTTGTTAATATTTAACCCCAACGATCCTTGATTCACAGCTTCCAAATAGACTAAGTAAAAGTCTTCCTTTATGTGTTGCCACATAGTCTGGTAAAATTCAATTGATAGTCCATCAATCCTTGGGATTTTGTTAGGAGCCATTGAGAAAACAACATGTTCCAACTCCTCAATAGAAAGGTCATAGTCAATATATCGACTATACTCATGGTCCTCTTTCCTAGGAATGATTCCTTTGAAGATATCTTCTAAAATTAATTGGGCATCATCCCAATACAAATCCTCTTTGAAAAGCTTCTCATAAATATCTTGGAATATATTTTTAATCTCAATTGGATTTGTGTAAATATTTCCATTCTCATCTTGAATTGATCCAATATATTCCTTTCTATGTTTGTAATTCAAGTAATTCAAGAAATACTTAGAACCTTTGTTACCCTCTTTAAACCAATGTAATCTAGCCTTGATTTTAGCCCCTTGTCCCCTGTACACCTCAAATTTATGAAGTTGAGCTTCAATGGTAGCTATGAAAGTTTGAAGACTAATATTGTCTGAATTTAAGTTAAGCAACTCTCTTTTCAAGGCTAACTTCCCTTGTAAATACCTTTTTGTACGTCTTCACTACCATGTCACTCTCATAACAAAGGCCCATAAAAAATTAACGCATTGGGAGATAGCAACCTACCACCAACTCCTATAAGAATCATCGTCCTTTGGTTTAGGGATGGAGTTCCAAATTCTGACTAGAGCATCAACACAAGAGGGAATTTTAAGGTGAGATTTATTAAGTTTAAAGGGCATATATGAATTCACATTTGCATAAATTTCTCTAGTAACTTCACAAAAAATAGGGAAATGACCGGAAAGCATAGTAGAATAGTCAACTTTCACAAGGTTCCCCATAGAGTCTTGGATCAAATGTAGATTGGAGGAGATATAAAACCTATCTAAATGACTAAGTTTCCTATTTGCACCCAACCTATAGTTGGTCCAAGTGAACTAGTTAAATTTATGACTAGACATTTTCTTAGTGAAAGGGTCTATAACCCCAATAGAGTTGCGACAAAAAACCCACTTATCAAACTCTTCACTGCTCAACTTTACATGGTTATCCTAGCTACAATCAATATGATGTTCTACCATATTAAAATTGCCTCCAATCACCCAGTTAGCATGAGGAAGGTGGTTAGACATCCATTCCCATAACTCACCTTTATTTTGCAATGTTTGAAGCATAAATTGAATAGAAACCAATGGGTTGCCCATTGATAAAGGTGAGAATCCAAACACAACTATGTGAAAGGTCAACTATGTGAAAGGTCCTCACCTTTATCAATGAAAAACTTGTTAATCCACGAGGCCAGGCCAATAAACCCTCATTCCTTCTCTATGCAACGTATGAAAAAAAGTTGCATCTCTCCATACGTTGAAAAGAGAAGAGACAAGATGAAAACCATTAATTTTGACCTCATGTAAGAAAACAATACCAAGCTTCCATTTAGCAATAATAGCTTTGACTTCAAATTTGCGGTGAGGGAGAGATAACCCTCTAACATTCCAAGACATTGTTTCAAAATTCATGGTAAAACAAAATTAGAGGAATCCTCTTCTTCTGGCAGAGCATCAAAACTATTAGCAAGTACAATAGAATGATCAACAATTCCATTCTCCTTCATAGCTGAAATGAGAGACCTAGATCTTTGTCTAGCTGGTGGAGATAGCAAAACAGGTCTCCTAATAGGAGAGGGTGATATTTGTCTTTCAACATTCACTGCTGAATTTCTAACCATGTTACATTGATTAATTTGATTTGCATACATGTTTTTGTTTCATTTAAATGACTGCCCAGCTGGCGTTTCAACCATTTTACATTTATTAATTTGATTTGAAGACATGTTACCACCTATCTTTAAAGGTCACCTATCTTGTGTTTCAAATATGTTGCCATGTTACATTTATTAATTTGATTTGAAGACATGTTACCACCTATCTTTAAAGGTCACCTATCTTGTGTTTCAAATATGTTGCATTCTTATTTCTTTAAAGGTCACCTATCTTGCCCATTTAACTTGTTATCACATTTCTAAAACCTTTAACAAACCTTTAACAAATATTATACCTATCTTGCCCATTTAACTTGTTGTCACATTTCTAAAACCTTTAACAAATATTATAAGTGTTAAGTGGACCATCCGTGCCCATTAGAGGGATTCATGTGAACCACTTCTAATGGAATATGGATCAATGATTTTGACTCAAAAACTATACATTTGAATTTTGATAAAACATCATAACTTAGATACACTTTGAAAATGCTTCCTACTTCTCCTTAGATGAGTAAAAGTGGATCTATAATATCATAAGGCACAACGCTTGATTTTGGGGGAAACTCCATGATTAGTATGGGACAGTGGGATGGCTGAACGGGAAGTGCCGGGTAACGCGGTTCATGACACGTTTACGAATCGTACAATGTTCCGATAAATGTTTCATGAGAATCACTCGCCATGAATCATGGTCAATGATATGGATTTGCTCGGAGCCATTGTTCAGTTTAAACCAAATCCTGAATTTAATGTATTCAAAAGAATTCCTCGCTTCAATTTTTTTTACTTTTCTTATATCTCATTAAATAAGATTTACACGATCCTTTTCATTAAATATTGATTCCTCATAGTAAACAAAATATTAGGTAAATGTTGAGAATTTTAAAATCAACTTCTGGAATTCAAATGCCATGTCTGGTGGATTTGGTGTATGATTTCATCTTACGTTCGGATCACCATAAAAAAAAACACTTACGTGAAGTTTTTAATCATTCTTCATCAGATTCTCGTCTAACTAAATTCTTTTTTATCAGATATCGAAACTTAAGAATCCATTTAAAGTTTAAAGAAACATCAGTACCATTAATAAAATGAACAAAAGCTCGCCTAGGTTTAGGATAAAAGAATCTTCAGTTTAACAGATGCAAAATTCCAACAAAGGTCCTCCAGGGCACTTAGCCATTCAATGTTGGTATCGCGGTACTCAATTTCAACTATTTCCGTCATCATGACCCCACCCACTGAGCTCGGAAGCCGGATGCGATATGGGTTGCTTTGGGCACATTTAAGGCAGTTTGAGACTGCCTCCATGGGATGAGATGGTCAAGTTTGATGGTAAACATTTAGAACAGCGAAATCAGGGCCGGTTCTCCAGGTTCTGTGACTAAACAGACCATGGGATATCGTAGTATTTTCAGACTTGGGCTTGTTTTCTTTTGAGGCTTCAGGCTACGAATCCATCATATTGAAACGTGAAATTGCAGAGATTGCCCAGTCGTGTGGGGTTGGAAGACTTTGTTCCTTGCACTCTAAGAAGTCTGGAAACTAAAAATTTCAGAATTTTTTTTGTTTTAATAGAAATTGATGTTTCAGGTCTTTTCAAGCTGAGATTTCATAAATTATTGTGTTTTAGTAGAATATGCAGCAGTCTTCGGAGTCGTAAAGCTGAAAATTTCAAAAGTTGAAGTGGTGAGGCTGAAATTTGAGAAAGGATTTTGTTCCACAGATTTTGAAACGTCAGCCATCGGAGCCGTAAAGCTGAAATTTCAAACATTTTTTTGTGCTATAGACTTTGAAGTTTCGTACTTGAAAGTCGTAAAGCTGAAACTGCACGAAATTATTTTGCTCTATAGAGACTGGGATCCTGGAAAGTGGAATTTCAGAAATTATATTGTTGGAGGAATTTTGAAGTCGCGGCTTCGAATCCTACAAAGCAAAATAATATTATAAATATCAATTGGATTTTTAAGGTCATTTGTTCGAATCTCTGTTGGATCTGCATATAATAATGGAGCAGAAAAATGTTTTGATGTCAGCCTTGAGCGTGGGGCTGGGAGTCGGCCTGGGACTAGGCCTGGCGACGGGACGTTCGCAAACTTTCCAGAAATTGACAACGCTTGGAAGTTCCGTCAATTACCAAGAACTCATGGAGCTCGAGCTTACGAATCAGGTTGTTGACGGGAAATCCTGCAACGTTACGTTCGAGGAATTTCCATATTATCTGAGGTAAGAAAAAGACTTGTATGTTAATTTTTACAAATGTGTGTTTACACTAACTGCGTAGGTTTAGAATTGAAGGCTAAAACATAAATCTTTGTATCACAGGACATGTAAGTATTTGGAATGTAATTGTAAAAGAGGAATGCTTTTTTTTGGGGAATGTTTTTTTCTGAATGAAAATGTGTGTTTGACAGGAAATAAGAAGTGTTTGGAATTTAACGCTATATTTTGGTAAAAATATGTCTTTTAGTGCATCAGCTGGAATTCATAGATGTAATAATCCATATTTCAGATTAAAGAAGGCTAGAAGGCTAGTAGCTTGTTGATAGTCTATCCACCAGTTTATAGAAGGTTTTAGGTTTGAGTTCTAACTGGTTTATACAAAAACTAACAAAAATCAGAGTCAGGCAAGAAGCCCTAAGTACAAAAATATAGGGATGTTCCAACAATTCACATGCCTAACTAAACTCAAACCGAAGAGCCTTATTATACTTATGCTCTGTTGGCTAGGATGCTTCTACTCCATAGCTCGTTGTAGTTTGAAATATAGCTTGTTTGCTTCCTTTTTGCTTTGGGTGTTGCAAAGACGCCATTCTAAGACTTTCCTATGATTGTGCTGGGTTTGTTAGGATGTTCTGTGAGGCCACCACCATAGCTATTCGTTCTTTATAGTTACATGGCTTGTTTGCTTGCTTTATGCTTTGGGGTCTGGCAAAGACAGTATCCAAAAGATTTCCTATGATTGTAATGGATACTCCAGACTACCACCATAGCTACTAGTTCTTTGTAATTTGAGGTATAGTTTGTTTTCTTCGACTGTGCTTTGGGCTGAGATTCCATCCTAAGAGCCTTCCATGACTATGCTTCGTAAGTTAGGTGACCTTGCCACCAAAGCAACTAGTCTTCTGGTTATGGCTCGTTTCTTACAACAAATGATTGTTTCTGGAAATGTATAATGTGAATTATAGTCGAGGCATGGCTTGTTTGCTTGCTTTGTGCTTTAGGCTCTGACAAAGAAAGTATCCACTTTTTTTCCTCTGATTGTACTGGGTACACCAGAAGACCACAATAGCGACTAGTTCTTTGTAATTTGAGGTGTGGCTTGTTTTCTTCCACTGCTTTAGGCAGAGACTACATCCTAAGAGCTTTCCATGACTATGCTCTGTGAGTTAGGCTGCCTTGCCACTAGAGCTACAAGTCCTCCTGTTATAGCTCGTTTCTTCCAACAAATGATTGTTTTTGGAAATGTACAATGTGAAAACTAGAGATCGTCAAATCTAAATCAATATTAAAAATTGACCCTGTGTGCGTTTGTTTTTGACACAATTTTTGAAATTTAACATAGTATCTACATCAAGAATAGGAAATGTGCTCACAAAAGTAGCCAAAATTACTAACGTGTAATGTGTAGATTGATTCCAGAGAGTTTGTATTTCATTTCATAGAGCTTGGAGTGCACGTACACCATTCTGTACAATATGTTATCAAAGGAAATTTGAGTCACTTTAGGCAATTCTAAAAGGAAAGGTCTTCTAGTTAAAAATGTTTGTTGAATTTGATGAGAAAATATGTCTATGCATTTTGGAAAAAAAATATTGAAGCTTTTGGTAATTATTATTATCTGTATAGAACTCACAGATTTTCAAAGTTTTTCCCTAGTGTTGCAAATGTTCTGCATTTCACAGTAAAATATAGACACTTTCTTCTAAATTTATTGTTGTATGTAAATCAAAAGATCATAGAACATGTCATAAATACTCTGTTTTTAGCAGGCAAATTTATTGTATTTCAATTCTCATGTTGTTTTATGGTCTGATGAATGTCCTTTCAATGTTTCATTAATTTTCATTTGATAGAAAGAAGATCTATGTTTTGTTGGAATTTTATAAGTGAATGTGAAAAGAATTGAAATTTTTGTTGGTACGTAATGTTGTGTGTGCAGTGAGCAGACCAAAGCACTATTAACGAGTGCAGCGTTCGTTTATTTGAAGCAGGAGCAATTTTCAAAATATACACGGAATCTAACACCTGCAAGCCGCGCAATTTTGCTTTCTGGAGCTGCAGGTTCCATTTCTTTCATCTTCCTTTAATTTTACTTCCTGTTTATATTTACATTTTACTTTGCAGATTCACTTTATATTTGTAAGATTGATTTGGCACTTTCAATGCCGTGAACTTTCCCTAGATAAGCTAAATATTTTTACTGTTAGGAATCTAAGGAACTAAATTTGCACCATATTAAAAGTGCATAGTTCCTCCATCTTCCAAGTATTTGGGAATGGTGGCATTGATGATGTATGCTTTTCACAGACACGATATGAGGTTTTTTAAGTTGTAGATCAATTCCAAAATACATATTTTTTAGCTAACAACTTTTTAGAAGTTTGTTGGATTTTTTTTTTGTTGTTTTTCAGTCACAGAAGAGGAGAGGGAAAGTGTGCAAACCTAGTGATCTACAACCAATCAAACTATATATATTCTCTAGGAAAACATTTCACAATATTGACTGGTAAAATTTGAAAGATAAATTTGCATGGTGTAGACCATATACACTGGTTTTCCACCATTAACAGGGTGCAACTCACTCCAAACATGCAGGATAGTGGTTTTCACAATAAAGGATAGCACCAGTTATAATTGCAGAAGATCAAAATTAACACTTAAAGGCCCCTCTCTTCATGCACATACAGGAAAATATGAGAGTGACAAGCTGAGGTAGCAGTGTAAGACACCTCTTCTATTATTACGATGGCGACCATATGAATTTTCAGTGTGTAACATTAACATAAGCTACACAAAATGAAATAATTCCACTTACTAGATTCTTTTATTTGTGTAACATGGAAATAGAAATGGTGAAATTTAACCTTTCCCTGTTCTGGTACTGGTACCAGCTTTCCTTGTGGCTTAGGGAACTCCCAGGGTTATGTTGGTCACTTATGGCACCTACAAAACATTCCTCCAGCAAGAGCTTCCTTTTTGTCTCTTAACCAAGCACTTCTACACTACACTGCCACACCAGCCGTGCACATATGGACAAATGAAATCTCTTTAAATGTCTAACACCACCCCTTTTGCCGTGTTCTTCCTTGTCCTTTTCTGAAAAAAATTACTTTTACTACTCCTCTCCTTCTCAAGCAGCCTTCTTTTTGCCTTGAATTTCTCTGCTATATGTGGCCAAAGTCGCCACTGCTGTGGTTGTGTATGCTCTTGGCTTTTCTTTCACATGGCCTCTCTTACTTGGCTTTCACATCCACACCAAAGTGCTTTCCTATCCAAAACCCATTCTGTTCCTATTGATTGATAAAATATCCTGTTCTCCTCTCTTAATTGCAGATGCTCTTCCATAATTTTTAGATGCTGCCTCCCACCAAAAATACAGGGGAACAGGTTTACAGTTGGATGTCACACTCTTCTCTCTCCTCAACATATGGCCCTTGTCTGCCCATCTTCAGTTATGCACGCCAGTTACATGAGGAAAGTAAATGAAGCTCCTTGGATCAACGAAATCAGGATAACTGTCTGAGGATGATCAAAACGACCAAGTCAGAGCATTTAATTATTCATTTATGTTTTTGGTGATGAGGATTTCTGGTCAACCAAGGATGCTTCTGCATCAAGAGGTCTTTTTAATCCTCACATCATAACTTAACCACATGTCTGATAGAGTTATGGATACTATTGTTGGTGTGAGGGAGACTTGAATATACCTGACCTCTTAAAGTGCTTCCACTATAATTATCTCACAATACATGAGGTATAGAGGAAGCGTTTGTGAAGCAGATTATCTTCACTGTCATTACTAATAAAAGTCACTTTCCGTACATGAGTGAGCACCCACTACAGCAACACATAGATAGCAAAATTTTTGCCACCTTAGAGTTTTTTAAATACTTCTTGGCACAATTTGTACTAGCTTTTACAAATAAAAAGTGCATAATCCCACAACAAGTGGCTAAGAAAACATAATGTTTACTGCCATGCTTCTTTTGGATAGTTCTTGGCACCTTAGTCTTTTGAATACTTGTTGGCACAATCTAGATTCTGTACTAACTTCAAACTAATACTGTCTACATATCTTTTGAAACATATAAATTATACTCTGATCCATGTTGTTGAAACATTATTTTACCAAGTCTTGAGCCTTAATGCGTACTTCTTGGCACAATCATTACTAACTTTTACAAATAATAATTAGTGCATATTTCCACAATTTCCAAAGTAATGACATCAGGTGGCCATTAAAATGTAATGATTACAATCCTGCTTGTTTTGGATAATATTTAGCACCTTAGTCTTTTGAATAGTTGTTGGCAATATATACTAGCTTGAAAGTAATAACCTGTGCATATCGTTTGAAATATATAAGCTGATAGATGCTGTCAAAATGCTTTTAATTGTCATGTCAGAAATTGACCAAGTCAATTTAAAAGATTAAATTTAATATCTGTTATTTTTTATTGAGAATACATGAAATCATATGTGTTTTGCTAAGTTAGTTTTCAATACTGTGAGGCTGTGGTCTAGGGGTAAGTTGGATCCTCACCAAAGAAGTTTAGTTGGAAAGAAAAATTTAACTTTTGTAAAGTCTCGTGTATATTTTGTGACAAATTAAAAAATATGGATTCAGGTTTTTGCAAAATTAATTATTGAGTTGTTTACTTCATATCCTTTGAATTGAACTCATCTTCCATCCACTTAAATGTTTTGTTTCCTGCTGTATGACTTAATTTCACTTTTCAATTGGATCTATTATGTGTTTAGCTTGTACTATAAAGATATTAGTATTCCTCTTCTTTTTCTCTTCTATTCAGTAATTAAAGACAGATGTTGAGGAAACATCTGCAACATTCCCATGATAGTATTTTGTTGGTTTAATAGTACACATGAGATGATACATTGTTTGTTTCTGCTGTCTTTGCTTAGAAGGAAGTTACTAACTCTATTGGCTTCTAGCTAAAGCCCAATTGGTTGGGACACCCTCTTGCCAGATATTTAGAGTTGAGACTATCTATTAGAAAATTTGGCTTAATGGGATTGGGTGTGATCCTTGGATCACCAAGATTACCTAGATCCAACATGCTTATTCCCTGTAATACTTACCTGTAGCCCCCTGAAAAATTCTTCACGTATGAGCTTTAGATTGGGACAAAGGTTAGTGTTTAATCCCTGAGACTTACCATCTAAAAGTAAGTTAAATTAAGAAGCCTAGATCTTATAGCTGGGCCCTAATGTAGCTTTCTCACATTTAAATCTCACATCTCATACAATTTCCTCTGCTTTTGAAAGTAATGAACATCAAAATTGTATTTTCTTAATGTATAATATGTACTGTTTATGTGCAGAGCCCTACCCTCAAACACTTGCCAAGGGATTATCACATTACTTTGCAGCAAAATTACTTTTGCTTGATGCCACTGACTTCTGCTTGAAGGTGTGTAAAAGAAAAACGCTTCTAATGTTTTGGATGGCCGGTGCATTTTATAGTTTGTGGCATTGTTTCCCCTTGGTGTAGATTTTGATATTTATCTGTTGGATCCTCTAGCAATTGCTTCTGTCTAATATTACATGCTAATTTCTGAATATGTTTCTTTACATTTATTGCAGTTGCAAAGGAAACATGGTGGAGGCACAGATTCTGTAAGATTTTGAACCCTGGAATAAGAAAAGCTAGTTATATTTTTCTCTTGCAGCTTAGAAGATATTCTAAGTCCTTGACATGTTTTCTGCTGTTATCTTAACAGGATTCCAAGTCTCTTTCTGAGACTGCATTGGACTGCATGAGTAGCTTTCTCGAGAATTTTTCCATTCTGCCAGGACGTGCAGAACCAAACAATTGCAAATCAGGTTTGTTGCGTGCCACTGGAGTTTAGGAGGTTTGTTTATTTATGCCAGGAGAGGAGAGCACATAGGGATTCCAATGCACTGAGTTGTGGGTACACATGATTGAGTTAGTCCTTATGTTCCAATACTACAATTCCATTAGTCCCAGAGTATACTATATGGGTGCCAAAAACATAGGGATTGCCATCTTAAATCTTTTGGATACGTCTCTGCAAATGTCATGTGGGTGCTAGAAGCATAGGGATTGATACCTCAAATATTTTAAATACCTTTCTAGTTTCTATCCATGTTGAATTTTGGTTAAGATGGATTTGTTATTAATTTGTATTATTATTATTATCTACATGTCATAGATATTACATTTTTTATCTGGTTTTCTTGCAGGTAATCTTTGGCGACAAAATAGCAGGATGGATTCAAAAGCAAGGTATGTAGGTTTTCCATATCCCCAAATGCTATGCTTTCTATCTCTGAATCTCAACAAGACCTTTCGACTACAGTATGCTTAGTATTGTTAACCATTCAGTCATTTTCCACTGACATTTTGTATCTTAATTGTTATAGGGATTCTGAAGGAACAAGTAGCCTTCAGAACAGTAAGAGTGCCTCAGCAACAGAATCTGATTCGTCAAGACTTGGGTCATCTATGACGCCTACAAATCAAAGTAATTTCTTTGAACACTTGAATTATGCAGTGGTGATTAAAAGCTAGACTCTAAAGGTTCCTATCTAACCTCTGAGCTTGCGGTTGCAGCTTCCTTCAAGCGAGCAAATTCTTGGGCATTTGATGACAAATTACTTGTGCAATCTCTTTACAAGGTAAATCTAAAAGCCGAACCTGTGCATTATCCAACATTAATCAATCATTAACTTCCATCACTAGTTATTAAATATTTTGCACAATTTGTGCAGGTTTTGGTTTCTGTCTCAAAGACGAGTCCTGTGATTCTGTATTTGCGGGATGTAGAGAAACTCATGTTCAAAGGACCAAAGACCTATTTATTGTTTCGTAAAATGATAAAGCAGCTTTCTGGACCAATTCTGATTCTAGGTTCTAGAGTTCTGGATTTGGATGAACAAAGCTGTGGAGAAAACAGGGAGCAATTGTCACTGTTGTTCCCATACAAAATTGATATAAAGCCTCCTGAAGACAATACCCAACTTGAGAGCTGGAAGAGCAAACTTGAAGAAGACATGAAGGCAATCCAATTCCAGGACAACAGGAACCATGTATCAGAGGTAAGGTTGCAAATAGATCACAACCACATGGCAATGCAAAAGATTATTTTTTAATGCATCTTCCTGATTTTATGAATTGCTATGTGTTTCTCTTTCTTTTCAATAGGTTCTTGCGGCAAATGACGTCGAATGCGATGATCTGGGTAGCATTTGTTTCGGTGACACAATGCTTCTTAGTAATTGTGAGTTTTCAGGAACTCTTTTCGATCAAATGGCTTAAATGGTAATAGCTTGTACTTTATCTCAAGTGATCCTTTCTAAATTAACAATTATTCTTGTAGATATTGAGGAAATTGTGATCTCTGCCATTTCCCATCACCTCATGAATACGGAGGAGCCTAATTACCGCGGTGGAAGGCTTATTATTTCTTCCCAAAGGTTTTTTTCTAATCTCTTATCCATCCAGTAAATTTATTATGCTTGTTGATTTTGCCACTAAATACATGCAATTTGATGCAATGTATAGTTTGGCACATGGTCTAAACATATTCCGAGCAGGAGAATTAGGTAGCAAAGACACGTTGCAAATGGAGTCCAATGGAGAAACCCCACAGGTTGGATCAACTTGTTCTTTCTTTTCACACATTTGGAATTTATTGTTAGGGATATAGTGATGTTCATCTTCCTTATCTCATTTCTGTCCCACAATCTTTTTTGCTTCAGGACCCAACAAATGGGAAGGCTGAAGCAAAAATGGAACCTTCTACAGAAGATAAGTCTGAAGGAGAGAAATCAGATCCTGCTTCTAAAGGGGATGCATCTAAGAAAGAAGCAGATGGGAACCCTCCTGCAGCTTCACCAAAACCAGTAAGTTTACTATTACCCCCTATTGCCATGAATTTATATCTCCAAATACCTCTAGCTATACTGATATGAATCACCTAATTTGTGAAAGGAGGTGGCCCCAGACAATGATTTTGAAAAGAAACTCAGGCCAGAAGTCATTCCCGCAGGCAAAATTGGTGTTACATTTGATGATATTGGTTCATTGGAAAATGTTAAGGAATCATTGCAAGAACTTGTAATGCTTCCTCTGCGACGTCCAGACTTGTTTAAAGGGGGGCTTCTGAAGGTAAAGTCCATGATTTTGTATCAAGAGGAAATAGCGGTTGACATTTTGTATCAAGAGGTATAGTATTTAACAGTAGCCCTTTGTTTTTATATCATATTCAGCCATGCAGAGGCATTCTACTTTTTGGACCACCTGGGACGGGGAAAACAATGTTGGCAAAGGCCCTTGCCACTGAAGCCAATGCTAGTTTCATTAATGTCTCGATGTCTACCATAACTTCAAAGGTACAGACTACACATTTCTTTATTGATTTGCTAAAAAGAAGCAGCTTGTGAATCTGTATGTAAATTAAAAGTTTTACTAGTTCATTACTCTCTAATTTGCAGTGGTTTGGAGAAGATGAGAAGAATGTAAGGGCATTGTTTTCATTGGCTGCCAAAGTGGCTCCTACTGTTATCTTCATTGATGAGGTTTGTCATTGCCTTTTCTAAGATGCCAAGATCTTTTACAATATTCATTGAGGAGCTCTCTGTTTGGGATAGGTACTGTGATAATTTTTGCAATCCATATTTGAATTGTCTTTACAGGTTGACAGCATGTTAGGCCAGAGGTCTAGATTTGGTGAACATGAGGCAATGAGAAAGATAAAGAATGAGTTTATGGCTCACTGGGATGGTTTACTATCAAAGTCCACAGAGCGTGTTCTTGTTTTGGCTGCAACCAATAGGCCCTTTGATTTGGATGAAGCTATAATCAGACGATTTGAGCGAAGGTGATCCAGAAAACATTACATCAATCTGAATATAACTTTCAAGCATATTGTTCTATTATATGCTAAAGATTTAGAATTGGTTTTGGATTTATGTTAAGTTTGTTTCATCTAATTGTGTATGTCCTTTTGATGGCTTTTTACAGAATCATGGTAGGACTCCCAAATGCTGAGAATAGAGAAAAGATTCTTAAAACACTGCTGGCAAAAGAGAATATTGAGGAAGGATTTGATTTCAAGGAGCTTGCAATAATGACTGAGGGCTACACTGGAAGTGACCTTAAGGTGGGTATTTATGCCCCTTGATTTACTTTCTTATGTCAAAGCAAATCTTTTGATTTCCAGGAAATACTTCATCTTACTTGTGCCAAGAGGCACATTCTTCAGCCCAGATAGGATAAGTTTGTAAGACAACATTGAATGATGCCTTTCAATGCATCGAGGAAGTACTTCATCTTACTTGTGTCAAGAAGCACATTCATCAGCCCAGGTAGAGTAACTTTGTAAGCCAACATTGAAAGATGATGCCTACCAATGCATCCAGGTTAAACTTATGAGTTAGACAATCCCTTTTACCCACTTTCCTGCAACTTCCAATCTAGCCACTTTGAGTGAGATGTTTTGACACATTGTCTTTTGGATATCCTTCAGCACATCAGATATAATTTAAGATGAATCCCTGTCCTAGTGCACACCTTGCTATGCCTGACAGTTTTTTCCCCTGGGATGCAAATGCAGAATATATGCACAGCTGCAGCTTACCGTCCAGTTCGAGAGCTACTAAAGAAAGAACTAGAAAAAGAGAAGGTGGGTTCATTCTGTTTGTTTTCTTTGTTTTTTCCCAATCAATTTTTTATTTATATATAGAAATATGAAGACCTAGTGGAATTCCCTGGTTTTGTCCAGGCTAAGAAGGAAAATATGGAGAAAAAAGAAGGGGAAGAAGGAGAATCAAGTTCCTCTGAACAGCCTAGCAAGGATGGTGAAGAAACAAAATCCTCTGAGAAGCCTAGCAAGGATGGTGAAGAAACGATGTCCACTGAGAAGCCTAGCAAGGATGGGGAAGAAACAAAGTCCTCTGAGCAGCCTAGCAAGGATGGAGAAGAAAAAAATTCCTCTGAGCAGCCTAGCAAGGAAGGTGAAGAAACAAAGGATGAGAAAAAAGATGAAACTGAGGAACCTGCCATTAAGCTTAGACCTTTAACAATGGAGGACCTGAGAGAAGCAAAGAAACAGGTAATTCATAAAATCTTTTTTGAATGACTGTTCATTGCAAGGTTATTCAATCCTATCTAATCAGGCAATTTATCTAACAGAAAAAATAACTTGTCTTTTGAACAGATCTCTCCAAGCTTTTCATCTGAAGGTGCTGGAATGAATGAACTGAAGGAATGGAATGAATTGTATGGAGAAGGTGGAAGCAGGAAAAGGCAGTCTCCAACATACTTTTTGTGAAGCACTTGGACTGATTGTATTTTTGACACAAAAATCAAGTTGATCAATCAATCAAGTGTTGAATTGGGCTTTGTTGTGCTTAACCAGTTACTGAATCCAAGAGGACATGTCAGTTGTCTGTGCTGAAACTCTCTTAGAACCCTGTAAATAGGTTTTGAAATCGAACTGATTTTCTATACAATGCTTCCTTTGACTCTTCTGGTGGTCCAAAGGGAACAACATCAGGCTTTCCAGGAAGAGTCATTTTAATTATTTTCTATGAGGGGACTAATTTTCTCCCTTTTCCAACCAAAATCACAGGTGTGATAGGTTGTTATTTGTCTGATTGTGTCACTAAGTCTTCATTATCAGTGAGCTTGGCTAGTGATTAATCCAATCATATAAAGAAGCTGGTTTTCCTCATCTCAGATGAGGTCAACTTTAGTGTTTGAATTTGTTATTTTCAGAATGCTTTTTAATAATAGTATATTTATCCTCAGCTACTGAGGAACTTTTATTATCTATTTTGTCACATTCTAAGCAATTGGGCTTTATTTTATCATGAGTTCATGAAATCTCAACTTCTTTCTTTCATAGGGAAATTTATGGATTAATGCAACTGCTTTTTTAATCCTGAAAGAATCTTTTTTGAAAATCCAAAGTCTTTATGTACATGTTAATCTTAAATCACAATCTTGAACATAATTAGAACGAGGTCAGCATGATTGAAAATGGCTGCAACCCAACATGATCAGAGAAATTTTGAGTGATATCAATTTGGTTGTTGCTAAATACAGAAGCTAGCTGCTATAAAGCCCACAGGGGTTCCAATTGATGCTAGACCCAGAAGCTTGTATGCCTTTTTCCCCCCTTAGAAACATGCAATTCAAGATCACGATTGCCACTTTATCCATGGGCATCCAAACTTCCAATTTCAGTCTCCCATTAAGGCCACAAATCTTTTTGAGGTGCTACAATAGGGAACTGAACATAGTGTTAGAAATTGGGGAGGAATTGCCCGTAATAGCAGATGTGTGCAACTGCTTTATTTCTGAGGGGTAAGGGAAGCATCTGTCATTTACGTATTTACTTACTGATGCCTATTTACATATTTGTTAAATGAGAGCGTTAGAATATTGGAGTGGTGCTGTTTTAATATAATTCAGAATTTCTAACTGCCTTATATTTTTGGATATCTATTGAGTGCTGAATGTTCTTTCTGCCTTATTTTCTTTTGTCTGTTGCATTTGTTTTTTAAACTTACAGTGAGCTTAACAGGTTGTAGATTATAGACAAGAAATGTGCATCATTTTGGTATCAGAGCTTCCAAAAATGATGGAAGTACAGAGTTTGTGGGACAGCCTTAGTTATTGAGAAAAGTTCTAAATAACTCAGAGGAGAGCTGTGGCTATGGTTGTGAATGCGGAGGTGGAATTGTTTCATGATGTGATACAGAGGATAACCCAGTTGGAAGAAGAACTAAGACAAAGGTAGATAAAGAAGCAAACAAAATAGAAGCAGAGGAAGAAAAATATGAAATATTGGAGAGGTACCTAACCTGGTCGATGGGCATTCCATGGGCTTATTCTTTGGGCCAAAAGGATGGTTCTACCATCTACCCAAATTTATCTCTTGGGCTTTCTAGGCATTTTGGTTTTCATGGATATTTGGATAAAACTAGCTCTGAACTAGGAGATTCAGAATTTTAAAAATGAGGGGTTGATGAAGCACCACCAAATAGGTTACTGAACAGTGTTAGAAATTGAATAGCAGTTGTGTGTAACTGCTCTGTTTCTGAGGGAGAGGAAAAACAGCTATCATCTACATGATTTTCTTTGATTAGAGAGCCCAAATAAGAGTCATTACTTATTGATTCCTTTTTGGGCGGTAAATAGCAATGCATATTTGTTAAATAAGATTAAAGTTAGAATATTGGAACGGCGCTGTTATAATATAATTTAGACCATCTGTAACTGCTCTGTATTTTTAAGAATATTTATTCAATGCTGAATATTCTTTCTGCCTTATCCGCTTTAGTCCGCTGTATTTGTTTTTTTTAATCCATACTGAGTTGGCCTAACAGATTGAGACAAGGGAGTCTCTGCATCACTTGCAGCCCTGTTTCCCACTTATTCCTGATAAAACGACATTGTCAAGATCTAATGCAGTTAGCGCTTTATCCATGGTAGACAAGAGTCTGCATCACTTGCGGCCCTTTTTCCCACTTCCAATCATGCAAGTGATCAATAAAGAAAATAAGCACTTAATCCATGGTAGACAAGAGTCTCTGCATCACTTGCAGCCCTGTTTCCCACTTCCAATCACGCAAGTGATAAATAAAGAAAATAACATTGTCAAGATCCAATACAGTCAGCATTTTATCCAGGGTAGATAAGAATCTCTGCTTCACTTTCAGCCCTGTTTCCCACTTCCAATCATGCAAGTGATCAATAAGGAAAACAACATTGTCAAGATCTAACATAACTAGCACTTCATCCATGGTCATTCAGACGTTCAATAGGAATCCTCTAATAGGACCGCAAAGATTGTAGGCCATTTTCCCATTTCCAAAAATTTAGAAGTCGTCAAAAAGAAAAATAACATTGTGTAAAGATGTAAACAACCTCCAATTCAAACACAGTCATTTAAACTTTAAGAGACTTCCCCAAGAACACAACTTCCACTGATTATAAAGTGTGACTATTGAATGCAATTTCTGCACACTTAAGATTGGCATATTTGGCACACATTTTTTAACATTACCCAAAATAAATCATTAAACTTGCCCTTGACGAGCCTAAGTTCCACTCAATTCACATACTGGACAGGGCCGTAGTTCCACCATGGTCTGAACCTCGGCAGTTGATATTGTTTGCCTATATTGCCTACTCTCAACCGCTAGACCGCGATCATCAGGACTTCAATCTTCAATCTTGGCTTCAACAGGAGCCTTCTAAGAAAATAGCCAGCTATATCTCATTACAAATCTCGTTTTTTTCTTTAGAGCACATTTATTGCCCGCCCCTTAAGAATTTTTTAGTTTGGCAATTATCTTCATGTGTTTTGCTGTCATATTTAAATCAATCACCAAGAAGCCCCTATCTGCTCAATATAATAATATAATATGGTGAATACCTTTATTCATTTACAAGATCTTTTATCTTGGTTTGAAATTGCAGGAGTTTATAGTGAACTCCTCAAAACTTCACAAGACAAAATAACTTCCACAAGAGAGATGCCAGATATCATTTTATGATTAAGGATGCAAGAGTGTCAAAATAGTCATTACATTGAATATGCCAAAGTACATATGATGCCTTGCTTATTAAGGCAAGGTGGAGAATAGAATTAGATAAAATCATGACAAGTGTCTTAATCTATTAGATGAGACAATTAAGTCATAACAACCTAAGATAAGATAAGATCTAGAAATAAAAACTAAGTCTTCGAGAAAGAACCTTATGACTGTTGATGAGTGTTTTATCATTCACCAAACATCTAATAAAAATGTCCAAAGACACTCTATCCTCTCTTGAAAAACCACCGCATATGCTAAGATTGCAGAAAATCATATGGCGATTCCAAGGTTTCTTTAGTCGGGTCTCGACGTGTGGATAAGCTCAATGGTCGTTGTGATAATGCTGGTAATAAACAAGGGGACTTACGTAGAAAGTCTGCACAAGTTCGGGACTTAGGAAATTTATCTTTAAAGGCTCTCAATTAGGACTTTCAATTGTGGATCTCAAAAAAATGGCAAAAAGAATAGGGTTCAGGGAATCTAGTCTAAGCCTAAGAACTCAAGAGACAGTAAGGACTCGGTGAAGAGAAATAAACCACACTTTGTTTCGCCTCCTGCAGGACAACATACGCAAAATGGGTGCAATCTTCAAGGGGTTTGTGAGAATAATTTTCAAACCTCGAATGAGGTTGAAGTTAAGCTTCCACGTTTAAGAGCTCAGGCTAACTTTACAAATCGAATGCAAATCATCCATTCGAAAAAAGTATGAGCTACACTTCACCATTGAATCAATACGATCAATCTCTCATTCAATTTAACAACTTTTCAAAGCAAATTCTACCTAATCTAACTTTAACTCTAATCTATGGCGGAAGGCAATATGTAACCTCGCTTACTATTCAACAATAAGAAGTGATTCAAGGCAAATCATGCTCAAGAGCTTTTATCATTCAAAATAGTCTCAATGCGACAATATACATAATCTGTCTCCACACAATGAAAATGAGAGAGCACTAGTTTATATAGAGCTCCAAAAATGAAATGAAGGGCCGAGATTAAAACAAGATCAACGGCCGAGATTATTACAACCAAACCCTAATTAGGGTTTCCCAAAATAACAAGAGTCAACTATCAGAAATCAATCAGAAAAGTGGCAGTTCCAGCTATAATCTAGGAGAGGCGTCCTTATCCATCTGAGTAGCATTGTGCTTGGCGAATCTGGACACTACGGCAATGACCTCCTCCATCGTGACAGGTGGCAACATGCTGATCCGGAATTCAAGTCCGTCCAACTTCTCAGCACATTTAGCAAAAGTACCTTCCCAATCTGCCTCCTGCTTCTCAAAATCCTTTCGAATGGATGAGAGTCTTGCCACTCTCGCAAAGTCCTGTCTCAAGAATGGTCCAGTGGTCGAGAAGAAAGTTTCTTGAACTTTATGCTTCAATCTCTCCAACTGCATGTCGTTCTCCCGGATGACTTCACGGTCGAACACTTCTGTAGTTGTCATGTAAATCTTCTCCTGGATCCTTCTGACCTGTTCTTCAATTCCAAGCCCATCGACTTTTGCCTTCTCCAAGACTTCTTCTCGTATTGTCACTGCCCAAAACCAGTGATGAAAATCATATGCTGCCCCTGCAGCAATCACTCTTTTATCAACTAACTCCTCCCTCGGAGTGCTCTTCAAAATTCTAAGGCTTGGAATAAGCCTTTCTTGCATATCCGGGATACCTTCCCACGTTTCTGCCATATCCATCAATCTGGAAAGAAATGAAGAAGTTCGTCCATAAGCCAGCGCCAACTTTTCCATGAACAAGGCCGCTTCCGTGCCTTCACTTGCCATCCAGCCTTGAGCTTCCCTGGCCGTTACCATTCCGTGCTCAACTTCCCTAGTCACCTCCTGTGATGAATTGAGGAGAGGAGGAACGGTTGCATTGCCCTGATCAAGTGGCTGGGTCAAATGCTGTATATATTCTTTGAGACGTTTGACCTCCTTTTTATACTCTTCTTCTTGGTCACTTCCTTTTCCAGTCTCGCTTTAATGGTCGAGACGGAATTATCTAACTCTTCTACTTCCTGACCTTTCGAGGTCGGACCAAGGTCAACAGTGGTTATAGCATACTCCTGTGGAGTGATTTCGTCCTGTGGCTTGTCCACTGTAGGCACTGCAATGTGCACGGAACGGTTGCCTGTCTCGTTCCTTTGAATGGTGGAGAACTTCTTGGCGGGCTTCTTGACTGCAACCTGCTCTAATCTTGCCAAGAAATCGGCAGTATCATCTTCTTCTTCTTGTTGAGCCTCAGCAGGCACCTGGATCTTCATCCTTTCCAACAGCCAGTCTGGAATGGTCGATTGTTCAATGCCATCCTCTACTTGAACCTCGTCCTCGTTTGGAACATCCACTATCCCTCTGAGGGCGGAAATCATTCCTTCCTCTAAGTCATTATCCCGGACTTCCATGTCATTGTCTGAACCTAAAATTTCTGTGCCTGTTGGTGACACAGGCTCTTCATCATCTAGTTGAATAGGCTCATCATTTACTTCCTGAGCTGCAAGAGGTTCAAGCATTTCCACCAAGGAGTCGTCTATATTGGCCACAAACTGGTCAATGTTCCTGGATGCTGCTGACCGAGAAGGCTCTCCTTTATGCCTTTTGGAAACAGGTTCAGCACTTGGCATTATTTCTTTTCTTTTCTCTCCAATCCCGACCAAGTCCTGATGGGATGCACCAGCATTAGAGGAATATGACTCTGATTCGCTCAACAGATCATATGTGAGCGTGACTCCTTTCTGTCTCAATTCCTGAACATGATAATCAACCCACCACTGAGAATATTTTGTCACTGGCCTCATTAGGGTGGCTAGGTCTGCGTGCTCTGGCTCTGACCATTTCACTGGAGGGAGAGGTCGGCTTTCCTCAAAGCGAGGCTGGACGTGGTTTCCATCATCTTGGAGCTGATCAGGCACTCGACAGAACTCAATTGTTCTCATGAAATCCAAGGACATCCTGGACCACATCTTCCGTCTGACCTCATATTCATCCGCAGCATTTGCCCAGAAATCCTCCAATTCCATCCTGTGCTTATATTTTCTCCCTTCCACTGTCCGGATATTATGATGTGGGTCATAATTGACCCTGGACTTGTATGCCGTGAAAGGATACCATTGGATCTCTAGTCTTGCACTTTCAGCCGCCTGTGCGGATGGACAGTACTCTAGCATGTTCCCGATGAAGAATGGGAATGTGACGGACGCCTTCTTGGTCGGCCTCTGAATATTCTGGTACTCTTCTAATTGTCTTAAAACCTCGAGCAATATCATCCGATTAGTCGGATAGATAGGCAATTTATAGGGATTTCCAGTAAATCCCTGGATCCTGATATATGTGAATTTAGGGAACTGGATGAACCAAGACCCATATTTGCTGATAAGACTTTTTGCTTCATGGCTCAGCCTTTGGTGCACTCCTCCTTGAAGCTTTCTGGTGATATGCATTAGGAATGCATCATGCACCCTCCTGAAGTGAGTCTTCTCCTTCAACTGGAGCTGAGGATAGCAGTCGTAAGGCTTGAGCTCGTTCTCCCCGTTGCCAATTTTGCCTTTGCAGATCAATCCTGGATACTTGTATGATCTGGCCAACAGGTATATCACATATGAACTCATGTGAAAAGACTTGGTCTCTTCAAGGTTGATCAGTTGCTCATGAAGGTTGTCACTTATCATCCGTGACCAGTTGAACATTTTGACTCCAGAGGTGATCTCGTCGATGAAATAGTACATCCAGCTCTCAAAGAAGGCGCCTTGTGGGTTGCCAGCTATTCTGTTAAGCATCAGCACAATATCTCCGAAATCCTCCTTGAAATCCGTGCGGCGAGGTCTCTTAGGCAACTTCTTGATTGACGGCTTTGGCTTGTCCATCCAAACCTTGTTGACTGTTGTGGCGCACAAATCTGACTTGCTGTCATATAGCATTTTGGCTTCTTCTTTGGTCTTATAGACCGTTCTTGAATGTTCAGGGATGCCAAAGGTCTCCTGAATTGCAACTTCGTTCAAGTGTGCAAGATCCTTCCGTCAGGGGCGATAATCTGTCTTTTCTGGGCATCATAATGGCGAGCACATTCTACCATTAACTCTGCACAATCCATTGCCGGAGGGAATCCAGCTGCTTGGAATATCCCATTTCTGACCATTCGTCTGGCTATTGCTGTGGGAAGTCCCTTCTGACCGTATACTCTTTTCTTGAATTCGTCAAAATCCACATGTCCGAGGTCAGTGTCCATGACATTCTTCCACTTTGAGATGACTTTGGTCTCTTTCTGGGCACCCTTGCTGGCAAACTTCATTTTCAGCTTCCTTGATAATCCTCCTGCCGTGTCCGTCAACCTGCAGTCATAAAATTAACATTAATATAAAGACCTTTAAAATAATTTAAACCTCGTGCCTTGGATTTGAAAATTTGACTTTCAGCTGTTCACATAATTAATTTGCTGCGAAAAAGCAAGCTGAAAGTGACTTGAATGGAATTGAAAATTTTGCCAGAGCTTCGTCAAGATGACAGTACATGAAAAGATAGCAAATTTAATTGACCAATCACCAAACCTCAGTGAAGGAACGTTAAATGCAAATCAGATTTAAAAATCTGATTTTTTTGAAAAGTGCGCCCCTCTTCAAGAAGAATTCAGCTTTGAATAAATCTCTTTTTCTTTTCCCGCGAAAAATTCCTCAGCATAACACTGCTTCTCCCTCTGGGAAAATTCGACTTTGCTTATGGACGAATTAATTGCCTGTCAATTTCGAGAAAGATTAAATTTCTCTTCAGCTGTGTGTGAAAAAATGAGTTGCTGAAACTCATTATAATGCTGAAGGATTGAATTCGATTTAGCAACTGCCATAATCTTTCTCGATCTCGATTTGTTTTCATTTTTCCAAACAGGCAAGTTTCCTTTTATCTTCCGACAAGGATCAGTCTCGAACTTATCCGGACAAATCTTACTGATCTTCAAAAATTCGATTTTTTTATTTAATGTTTATTTTTTTGATTTTTCAACTTTTTTAAATAAAACATTAAATGATTTAATTAAATTCATGGTGAATTTAATTTTCTTTTGGTCGGATTTCATCTCCGCCTGGCGTGCTTTACTTTTCTTCCGATTCGTGTCTGGCAATTTTGGTTTTGTCCAAGGCATTTCAAATTTCCAAATAGTTGAAAATTAATATTAAAATATTAAAAATATTTTAATTAATTCCAACCCGTTCGTCTTGGACCCATGGCTATCTCGATCTTCCTTCCATTTTTTCTTGGCTGAGAGTTTATTTTCCAATTTCGTCCTTAATTTCGTCTAGCCAAACCAAAATTAAGCCATTCCGTCGAAAATTTTATTGCCAGATCCCTATTTTTCTTTGCCGAGGCGAGATTTTAAGCTTATTTTGCTCTGCCAAAGTCAAATATTTCCTCGTTCAGTCGAATTTTTCTAGGCAAAATCCTTGTCCGAATGTCTTCGTTGGGCGAATTTCCTTGATGTCTGACATATTCTTCCTCCTTCTGGCCAAGGACGACCCTTCCTTTCTCCCTGCCTTGCGCATTTTTCTTGGGTCAAAGTTGACAATTTCTCGACATTTTCTCCATACTTAGGCAAATTTTACCTCTTTTCCTCATCGTGTTAAGCACATTCCGTTTTATTCTTTGCCAAATCCTGATCTTCTTTAGCACATGCCCTTTCAATCTTGGCATTTGTCCTCTCGAAAGTGTCACAATACTTGGCCAACTTCTTCATTTTTCATTCCTTAGCCTCTTCACTTAGGCAAATATTCGAACCTCTTCTTAGACTTGGCATTAACACTTAGCCAAAAATCTTATCATCTTATCATCTTGGGCGGACTTCCTTAGCTTCTTGGACAAGCATCATGAACTTCTTTAGCACCTTGCTAACTCCTTCCAAGTGTATGGCGGACTTCATAGATCTTTTGGACGGACACCATGGATGTCCCTCTTTCCTAGGGCGGACTTCCTCAACACTTTAGCTTTTATCTCAACATTTTATCCCCTTTAGAAATGATTCTCCACCCTTCATACTTAGCAGATTTCGAAATTTCCTTCTTGGTAGGCATCAACACTTAGAATTTTTTTTGATTTTTTCCCACTTTATATGTCTAGGCGGACTTTAGAAGTGCCAAGGATGAGCTGGGCGGACTTTAGAGCATGCAAGGACGTGCTTCAAGATGCAAGGGCGGACTTCAAGACCCTTTAGGACGTCCCCCTTTGAAGATGGCGGACTTTATGAGATGCAAGGATATCAAAGGCGGACTTTAAGACCCTTTGGCACTTCCCTCAAGCACATGGCGGACTTCATGAGATGCAAGGATGGTCTTGGGCGGACTTTAGAGCATGCAAGGATGTTGCCTCAATATGCAGGGATATGCTTCATGATGCAAGGGCGGACTTTAAGACCTTTTTGGACATCCTCCTTAGCTGCTGGGCGAATTCCATGACCTTCCAGACCTTCATACACCTTCCTTCATCCTTCTTTCATGGCGAATTTTCTAGACTTGAGCAGATTTTTCACAAATTTCACCATTTAAGAACTGATTTTCATGATTTCATCTTCAGATCTGATTGATCTTGAACTGGTTTTGACTGGTTTTTCCAGATTTTTGAACGTTTTTGGTCTGATTTTCATGCTTTTTGAACTTGTTCTTTGCAAATTTTCAAAAATTTTCAAATTTTTTCATTTTGATTTTCTGAGAGTTCTATTGAGTTTTTCGAACTTCTGAGTGCGTTTTCAGAACTCGGGACCCTTCTAAAAATAGAAACTTTCCAAAAATAGAAACTTTCTAAAAATAGAAAAAGCAACCCTAAAAAATAGGGAACCTCATTTGGTCCAAAAATGCCAAAAATGAAAAATCGAAAAAGCAACTTTTCCTAAAAAATAGGAAGTCTCAGAATTGGCCGAATTTACAGTCGATCTTCGTCTCTTGGGCCTTCTAGCGCTTCCATGATGTCTAGCGATTCAAGCATGAATTCTGACTTCGGCTCGGGTGACTCTCAGCAAAGCTGACTTGAACTCTTGGCAAAGTGATCTCTCATAAGCGTTGCAAGGAGATGAGAACCCTAAAACTAGCAGCCTGGGGTCCCCATCGTGATAGGCGATGTGAAAAGGTCTACAAGGACCTAAGTAAACTTAACATGTGAATATGTCCCCTAATTACCTAGTAAGCGAATTAACTAGGTACATAACATTTATTCACACCAACAATTCCTTTAAGTGCAAATTAGAAAGAAGATTATGCAAATGACACAAAGATGGGTTTCGACTATGAGGCCATGTTAGGTACCCATGTACATATGCAAATGCAATCTCTCACAAATGAAGAAAAGGAGAAAACCCACTAGGACAAAAATCCTCTCCAAAAGAGATATAATATACAATAATGATATCCATCACAAATCCAATCAATCTCCATCCACACAAAGGATGACAAAAGAGACCATATAGACCCTCCATAATGACATAACTTGCTGCAAAGAAACTTTGGAAACACACAGTGGAATAACACTGGAATCCTTAATCCAACAAACAAGGAAAGATAATTCCGTTTGCTAGAAATCATATTAGAGCCACTCAAGGACTTAGGTCAGAATCATGATAAAACAACAACAGACCTGATACCAAGGAACATTGGAAAACTCATAAACTAGCACAACCTTGGAATATATGAAGCAACAATTGATTGACAAATGATTTGGAACTGAAATGAAGTGCAAAGATCAAAATTGCACCCTCCTAATTGTCAAAATATCCAAGTAATCTCCAAAACACCCTTTGGGTCAAAATTAAAATAACGATCAATCTGGAATAGATACAAAAAAAGTGCATGGATGGCAATGTAGAGCTCTTCAATACCTTTCCAACATCGCAAGAATCACGAAAATTGAAAACTATGGTAAAAATTTATGAGCTCGGGAGCCATAAATGGAGATCTGACTTCAAATAGTAATAAATGCTACCAAAGAACAAAATTTCTGAAAATAACCTACACCACTATAAAATACACATCGCCAACTTTTCGATGATATCTCGTTTGAAAAATTTTGCCTCCTAGATTGCAAGTTATGAGAAAATGAAAAAAGGGCTTATATGAGAGCAAATGAAAACTAAATAGGCACAAAAGTTTGGCCTCTTAGGAGTTGGCAACTAGTCCGCCTTATGACTAGGTCGGTAGCTGTAAAAAAAAAGGCTTGCCGCTAAGGGCGGTGGTGCCATCTAGGCAACGAGGGAGCAATTAGTGGCGAGTATGACCACATCGCCCCACCCAACCCAATCATAATAACCACTAACCAACTAAGATAAATCATGATTGCAATATACAATTGACGATAACAATATAAACCAAACTTATATATTTAAAATGAACCTTCAAGCTAATAAATGAGATTTCGTATTGACAGGAAACTGGCGAAAAGATAGCCGATGGGACCGATTGACCCGGTATGATGTATGCAAAAAATACGTCAACCTTACACAAAAAGGATACATATTATGTCAAATTATAGAGAATATTCACTAAGATTGGTCGATGAAATCTACAAACACCAACCCATACAACCAAGTACATATTTTTATGATTGTACGACCTAAAAAAACCAAAAATAGACTCCCAAAAAAGGCCTATATGAGAGAAAATGAAAACTAAATAGGCGCAAAAGTTTGGGCCGCTAGGGGTTGGCAGCTAGTCCACCATATGACCAAGTTAGTAGTTGTAAAAAAAGGCCAACCACCAGGGGTTGTGGCGCCATCCAGGCAGTGGGAGAACAATTAGCGGCGAGCATGGATACCCTACCCCACCCAATCATAATAACCAATGGCCGACCAAGATAAATCATGGTCACAATATAAAGTTGGCGATAACAATATAAACCAAACTTATATATTTAAAATAAACCTTCGAACCAATAAATGAGATTCCGTACCAACAAGGAGATTTGTGAAAAGACAATTGATGGGACCGATTGACATGGTACAATGTACAAAGGAAATATGCCATCCTTACATAGAAAGGACACAGATTATGCTGAATTACAAAGAATAATCGATTGAATTGGTCGATGAAATCTGCAAACGATGACCCATATGGCCAAGTATAGATTCGTATGGCCGTATGGCCTAAAAATGACCAAAAATAGTCCCAAAAAAAATTGACGTTTCTGAAAAGGCCTTCGACAAACGCCTTCATCGTGTAGGGGGCTACAACAACCCCCCTAGGACCCCTTGTCACTACAACTTAGATATCAATGTCGAGTATTCGTCACTATTGGAATAACAATAAAATTGATTTCATATTCCAACAAAAATGACAATTAAAACTTTTAGAAATAATCTTATAACTTAAGTAAAATTAACATGTGAATATGTCCCCTAATTACCTATTAAGTGAATTAACTAGGTACAAGACATTTATTCACACCAACAAAAATGAATTCTCCATTTTCTTCCATCCTTGCATTGTAAGGTGACTTGTTTAAAGGAAAGTGCTCCTGTAGAGTTGTGTTATGAAACCTTAATTTTGCATAGTGATATCAAGATCATTATTTGTATTCAAGGTCAACCACACTATGATAATCTACTAGTATTTTTTATATTGAACAAATAAATTACAAGAATGAAAGCTACCAATAGGTAGCTAAAAGTAAGAACTATACAACCAATAATAACTCAACAACTAGGGCTGCAAGACAAATTCATAAAATTACATAAATTGTATAACATTTTTAGATTGACTAAGCTTATTAAAGAGTTGAAACTTCAATACCAAAAATAGCTTCTTTCCCATTTATATTTGTTGGCATATGGCTTCTAGTGTTGTCATTGATGACAACTAAAGTCATTGATCTGGTCTGCATTGTAGTATCTGACTACACTGGAAGACAGAGTGAAGAACAGGGTATCCGGTTGAAGTTGAATTCATCAAGTGGTTTGCATTATCAGTTTAACAGTTTTGGTTGTGGATCTTTGGGAAGGTAGTTGTATATATGAAATGTGTTGTTCTCGAGTTTTGTGTTGTCGCATCAAGTGGTGTACAAGTTATGGGATCCAGTCGTTCAATTTTTTGTTCATCAATATATGAAGGTCGACTAAGTGAAAGTAAGGTGTTGCAGATGTTTAAGGCATAATTTTTTGAGGTATTTTTGTGTTGGAGATTTTTTTTTGGGTCCTAACTATGCTATGGCCGAATTTGGTGGATGCACATTAAATTTTATTCATGATTTGAGCTGACAGTTGGAAGATATTTTCTATTTTATTGAAGCCGACATATAGCGATTGAATTCTTGATAGCGGATATATATATGAGATTGGTTAATTAATTTTGGTGTGTGTGTGTGGTGTCCGCTATGTGTGGATGTGTATTGTGAATATCAAAAGAGTAGTTAAGCGATTTTCATTTGTGCAAACGAGGATTTTGTGAAGCGAATTAAGGCAGAGTAGAGTGAAGTGTAGAATCAGACAGAAGGTCTAGAATCTAATCCATAAGCCTAACCGGAAATGTAATCAAGCATTTATAGATGCTATTTTCTTAGTTCAACCTTTTGATGTAATCCAAATCTTTTGTAAGGTAGTGAGCCTTCCTGATTTTGAGCAATGAGCTCTAGGCAGTGTGCCTGAATGCAAGTGCATTCCCCATTTTGTAAAACATTTATATTTTGAGTACTCAAATTGTGGATTGACCTCCACCGTGGTTTTTCCCTTAATTGGGTTTCCACGTAAAAATCCTCGTGTTATGGTGTTGTGGCTTATTGTTCTATGTTCATGCATCTTTCTTTTGATTGAATGTTATAGACACTTGAAGAGAACAGATTAATAATGTTGAAAATTGCACAACACTGATTCACCCCCCCTCTCAATGTTGCTCGAGTCCAACAAGATCATGATTAAAAATCCCATAGAAGTCTCTAAACATTGCAAATTTTTAGCAACTTTTTCATTGATTCTTGATAGACCTAACATCATGAACGCTCTACTACCGTATTGAAATGATAGATCAAACACACACAAAATTATATCAAACCATTGTTGTCTAAAATTATTACAAACATAAAAATAGGATATTGACATTTGGATTTGATATTTTTGAATGATCTTACATTGCAATCAATATGAACTTATAAAGCCTTTATTTTCCCTACCAAATACCCAAAACTACTTATGAGAATGTAACTCCAAAAACCAACTATTGATTTATTTATTTAGTAACTCAAAACTAACATTTAATTATTAACATTTTAATTTACTTTATTTATAACTACCTCCCTATCTATATACTAAAATATATAATTATTGACATAATATTCCAACATTCATAATGGTACAACTTGCACAATGAAACATATAATAGGAAATATGCCACTTTGAGGGGGAAACCTCCTAATCCACTTCAAGGGGGATACATCCAATAGTCTCGAATAAGAACATAATACTCAATATGATGATAACAACTAGCTAGTAATTCCTATATATACCTAATTATGTCTTGGCTACCACCTAACCTAACTTAGATACTTAAATATAACCCTTAGTATGACCTAAATACCTATATATCATTATAATAATTCTCATGTAACTTAGTTGAGATATAATGTAGTTACAAGCCGACTACTCATAACCCAATACACACTACAGGATTAGGGCCTAACATTGCCCCTTTTTACAAGAGATTTTTTTTTAAATGCTAATCAGTTGTGGATGCTTCAACATAAAATATTCATATTCATTATGTTATTTCTATTATTGTTCTTGTTCTTATTTTTCTTCTTCATCTCTTATTTTTCTTTTGCTTCTTCTTCTTCTATTGTGTCGTGTTATTGTTTGTGCTCTTGTTCTTGTTCTTGTTCTTCTTTTTCTACTTATTGTTGTGAAGATCTCACTTTCTAAACAAATATATAATTTCACTCATATGTAGCCTAGGGAGTGAATTTGGTGGAAACTCCAATTTTTTAATAATTTGCAAAATAAAATTTAGTCAATTTCAAATTTTTATTGTAGCTTAATATGACTTATATAGCACTTTCCAAAAAAACTTCAATAATTTCACCAATTTTTATCCTTGAGAGATAATTTAATGGAAGACTTAATTATTCAACAAATTACTTCTATATGCTCCAAATTTCTTCAAATTAGGAATGTAGGTGTATAAATTTTTCCCTTTTCAACCCTAAAAAAATTAGGAAAATATTTGATTAATTGAATCCCTGGGAGTGAAATTTATGGAAATTTGAATAACTCCTTTAATGATACTCCAATTTATTTTAAATTTATACCATAGTAGCTTAAATATGATATTAAATAACTCTTTAAAAATTAATTTTTCCAAAATAAGAGAGGTTCGCACTTCACAAAATGACCTCCATTTAATTTTTTTTTTTTAATCTTGCATTCACAATTTTGAGATCATGCTCTAATAACACTTATAATAGTATGACTTAAAAAATGAAGAATATAATAGGAAAAAAATTTAAATATTTTATAATAATATTCCAATTCAAGTGGGCAACCTTTTAATCCACTTCAAGTGTATTCCTCTAATAGTATTCAATGAGAACATAATACTCAATGTGATGATAATAACTAGCCACTACCTCTTCTATATACCTAATTATGCCTAGGATGCCACCCATGCAAACTTAGATATTTAAATATAACTAATAGGATGAAACAACTAATTATTATAACTACCAGGATGAAACAACTACTTATTTATGATTATAGTATTGATTATGTAACTTATTTAATAGCTAAGGTAGCCACAATTCAATTACTCATAATCTAATACACACTATAGGGTTAGGGTATAATAATTTCTACCAACATTTAATAGTTCCACAATAGTCCACATGGTTTTTATACAATAGTTATGCATGAAGGGATACTATCATCTTGTAAACAAAGGGTTGAGTTTGACAATCCACTCCACATTTTCATGTTAAGGTGTTCATGACTCACACCATAGCAAAGTCTAATATTTTCTAGGTGAATCACAAACCAAAGGAAAAATAAGGTCTAGTGAAGTCCTATATTCACTAGGTGAGCCCCCAAGAAAAACTAGCGAAATGAGAAACACACAAGGTCTAGTGAAGTCTGCTATTCAATAGCGAGAGTTATACTCGATAACTTTGATAAGGTGCTACAAAAGTGATCAAGATGCTATGCCAATGCAACACTAAGTTCATCATGTGTGAATAAAGTGAAGCACAAATGCCAATTTTAACACATCACTAAGTCCAATGCATATGAACAAAGTGAAGCAAAAATGCCAAACTCACCTAATAAGGTGCACAAACTCACCTAAGGAGGTGCAAAAATGACGACAAGACAAGGCCAAAACCTCAAGGGGTTCTATAACAACACCACCACAAAAGATGATTTACAAAAACAATAAAGGGGCTTTGCTCAACATATGAAAGGTCACACCTTAAGGAATGTCACACATAACATCACCACTAAGAGAGGGCAAGTTAGGGTGTAGAAACTCACACCTTAGGGCATACTAACCATAGCATTACCACTAAGGGAAATTCCATATGCCAAGAAAGGTCACTCTTAAGGGATATCAAGCCCAATATTACCACAAAGGAGACACAACATAGATTGAGAAGGCCACACTTTCATTGAGAAGGTCACACTTCCTAGGAACTGTATGCTATCATAATTAAAAAGGGACCATTTCACATGCAATTATAATAAATGAGGGACTATATGCCCCCCTTAAAATGTTAGTGTAATTTCTACACTAATGTTTTAAGGAGATACAAAGGGATCCCTTGCTAGAAGGAATGCACCTAACACAAGGCTACCTAACCCCTTGCCCCCAAAGTGTAGGGACAAATATGAGCCCAAAATAGATGATGATACATTGCTCCTTATGGGATGAAATATGATTGCATAAAGCCTTGTTTATACCCCATGCATGGTAGTGAATATGTTGTGATACTACAACTACCACATAACAAGGAGCAACAACTAATGCTATTTGTCTCTTGTATGATTAAGTGAAGGTGTTTTTTTATGTTTTCGTTATTTTTGAAGGACAATAACCTAGAACTCTTGTTTTTTATTATGTGTTGAGCTCTACAGGGACATGAATTCCTCATTCTTCTACACCACATCCTTTTCCATTATAGCCAAATTATTTCAAAAGTTCATAAACTATTTCATAAATGGCTTCCATTTCTTTCAAAGAAGGTGCTTTTTCATAACCATTTTCATCATAAGTGGATGTGTAATTTGTATTTTCCTCTTTGCTAGAATTTGTGGATGTTTTTGATGATTCAGTGATAGGTTGTGTTGATACCATTGTTGCTTCTTTCTCTCTTTTTGATTTTGATAGTGTAATATTGTATTCCCCCATGAATGTGGGTGTGAAATCTAACGATCCCCACTCATCATCTAAGAACTTTGAAATGGATGAAAGAAAGATATCTTTGTCTTCAATTTGTAAAGGTTCCAATTTTGAACTTGGTATCAATGCTATAAAATGAATCTCTATTCATGTTTTAGTTTGTGAATAATTTTCATATTTAGGATCAACTTTTATTGTGTAAACCTTGTTATAAGTTTATTTCATTAAACAATGAAGCATTGAAGGCACTCCTTTCATTTCATGAATCTATGGTCTACTCAAGAGAAGATTGTATGAAAGGTCATGATGCATGACATGGATGGGAGTCTACAATACAACCTTACTATCTTTGATAGGTAATGTTATTACACCAAGTGGTTGTTTTCCCACATTATCAAAACCATGAATAGATAAATCAACTAGTTGAATTTTAGTCTTGTTCACTCCAATTCTTTCAAAAAGATTTACACTACCAACATTAAACCCTAAAAAATTGTCAATAAGGGTATGCCTAATCCCAATCTTGTTAATACTAGCCATTATCATCAAGGCATCATTTTGTTTTTGTGTTTCCAAATGGGGTAACTCACTTTGATGAAAGACCATGTCCAAATTAACCAAATTCATACCCTCAATTAAGGTTGCTACATCATTTGGTTGTGCACTAGGAGGGACCACAACCTTTTTCAAAGTGTTTTGAAGAATGCCATGATAAACAAGTGATGTTTGGATTAAATCGCACAAAGAGATCTTAGATAAAGTGTTATGAATTTTCTCAACAAGATCAAACTCTTTACCACTACACCACAAAATGTTAGGTGCACGTGGGAGGTATGGTTGAGGAAATGGAATGGATTTTGGTGTTTGTTTTGGTTGCTTATTGTTTCTAGTGTTGTATGTGTGAGTGATAATATGATAACTTGGTTGCTTTGACACATGATTACTAGTAAGTTGTTTCGTAAAGCTTAGGATATGGCCATGAGATTTAGGAGTCCTATAATGAGAGGTGACTTAGGAAGTCCAATAATTAAAGGAAATATAATAGCCAATTGTGCATTCATAATTACCTCAATGGAGTTAACTACTTGTTGATGATATTCTATGGATGGGGGATCTAATGTCACCTTAGTGTTTTCATCCATCTTAATGTCTTTTGAAATAAATGTATCAATGATGTCATCTTCTTGCACCATAATATCTTTCCAAGTAGGAGAGGTATTGGGAGTGGAACACACAAGATTCTCATGACGCTCAATGATTGGATCCTCTAAAACTAATATACCTTCATCACAAGTAGGTGAGGTATAAAGAGAAGAACAAATATTATTATCAAGATTGTCCATGATTGCATCCTCTTGTACCAAAACATTCTCACAAGTGAGAAATGTTGAGAGATGAATGAAGACTAGGGAAAGTGATATTAATAAATGTGTAAATGATTTTATTCTCTTGCGCCAAGATACTTTCAAAATTAGTAGAAATATTGGGAGAATGACTAATATGCTTGTCAATGATTTTATTTCATTTCCTTAGATTATACTCATAATTAGGGAGATTATAATTATACAATACATGTGTTACCATATCAAAACCACATTTTTGAAAAGGAAACATGTTGCTACTGCCCTTGTAGATCAAATGATCAAAATTAAATAGGTTTGAAAATAGAATTTGAAAATAGACATCAGATTTGGACAGAGGACACTGAGAGGGATTTGTCACAAAAATTTGAGATCAAAATGGTAGGACTAAGTCACCATATGGCATCTATGTCCTACATATCTTTTTGCAAGTTTCAAAATTTGATTGCGTACTATACTATTTAAGGATCTTGGGTCCACTTGTTGAAATGTCTAACAGTGAATTGTTTTTTCCAGAATTTACTCATTGTATGCCAATATAATTCAAAATGCAAGTGTATAACAATTTTGAAAATGTTTCGCCAAATTTGAATATAACTTTTAGATTTAGAATACAATAATTGACTAATTATAAGATGCCAAAATCTGAAAATGAAGATTTTTATGCAATTTTGAAACTAAACAATGCAATTTTTGTCACTTTTTGAGTTATATGAAAGATACCTAAATATATGCATTTAAGAATTCTAAATCATAGATTTGTTAGAAGAAACAGACTAAAGACAAAAAGACATAGAATTACGCAAAATTTTGTTGATCCAAGTGTAGTAGGATAGAGGTGCCCAAGGGCATCTATGTCCTTGATAGGACTTTTGAAAATTGAAAGTTTGAATGTTTATTAGAATGTTTAGGGGTTTAGTGTATGTGTGAAAACGGGTCTAAAAGTCAATATTTCTCTAGAATTTGCTCAATTTAAGACAATGTGACTCAAGTTCAAATGTGTAACAATATTTGAAAAAATGATAATTATGAATGTAGATCTGACCTAAATAACTAAAGTAAACCCTAATGAAACATATGATGCAATATGATACACATTTTATTTGAATTTTTTTTTTTTATGATACAAAAATGAAACCCTAAATGAACAATGTAAACAATGCAATGATAAACCTAGATCTAGGGTTGAAATACTTCATATTTAGAAGGTTTATGATGTCAAAATGTTAGGCTCACCATAATATAACATAGAAAAAGGGGACCCTAAGTTTAATGCATAAAACCTAGGATTAATTTCCTCTTTTTTCAAGGGTACATTAGGATGCAAACCAACAAGGTGAGCCAATCGGACCTGGATCTACATCTTTTTGAGTCTTGGAAGTGGATTGGAATTGATTTTTCTTGATAATGTAATTAGACTATGCGCCCTTATATGAAAAATGCGAGATTTCGACAATTGATACGTTGTAACAAATATTTGTAGGTAAATTTAAGAAGTGCGAAATATTGTGCACCTATCTTGTAAATTTGAAATCAATCATTATAGGAGGACATAGCCACCAAAGGGTGTCTTTGTCCTTGTAGGAGTACTTATGTTTTGTTTTTTCACTCCTTTGATATCAAATCTGAGACTCTCATTTCCACTTGCAAACTTGTCGAATCATTGTTAGATAATTCTATAGGTCTCCAAACTTGAAACCTACACATTCAAAGACAGAGGAAGGGTTGTGTCATCTTAGGGGCTTGCCTTAGTCAAACCCCATGTTAGTGTTTCCACTTCCACAATGGCAATGTCAATGATAGAAATGATAAATGATATGAAGGAATGATGAATCAACAAAGTGTTGCAACTCACCACCCTTCCATGACTTCCTTGAAGGACTGCAGTCATGCCCATCACTTCAAGGTCTTGGATATTGTTTTCTCGATTTCTTGAATTTCTTGGAGACCTGCAAGGGTTATCCTTCACAAGCAATGATAAAATGAACATGCATAAACTCACATATGATTTTACATGATTCTTGGATCTTGAATTGATGCACTAAATATTTGAAATTTTACTCTTGAATTCTCTTGACTTGCTCTTGACAGTAATATTCACCTATTTCTTCTTGTTAGATTTCAAATGATGTAGTAACTAGGAATTTATAAGCATTTATTCATTTTCTCACAAATTAGATCCTGATAGTCAACATTTGCAACTTAAATTTCAAATGTTAAAATGCTAACATTGACATATTCAAAATTTGAGCCCAAAAAAAAAGGGGGACAAATCTGCCCAAGGCCGTCCTTGCTCTAGCCCTATTTTTTGGGATTTTATGTGCCAGGGGAAAGGCATTAAATAAATGCATTTGTTATTTCCTTGCAATTTGTCAAAAAATGATAAAAATAAGCCTTAGAATACATAATTTAGGAAATTAGGGGGTCAATTAGGCTCAATAATTTAGGGAGAGAAAAAAATAGTGTGAAATTGTCAAGGGTGACAATTTTCAATGTTACAACCATTATATTATGATCGAGTGATGATACAATTCAATTGAACTTAGGGGTACCCATTCCTTGACCTTCATATCTTAGATTGAATCAAAACACTACTAGACCACAAGACATAGCACGTCCTACGATCACAAATGTTCCCTTGAGTGACTCAAATGATGAGGAGCAAGACATATTCCCTATACCCGATGCACATGATGTTCGATCCACTAATGCATACATAATTTGGTCGGACACCACACATCTAGATCCTTTATTTCCTACTGACCATCCTATGAGTGATCTCAATCCATGGTTGCATCATTGAGAGGATTATGAGGAGGATGAGGATGATGAGGATGGGGAGGATAAACAAGCAGCCACAATATCATTGGGAGGTCCAAAAGAGCAGGAATAAGGTAGAGATGTCCCCAGGGAGAGACCCAAATCTCATCCTCATCTATCACGAGCACATCCATCTATGCCTAAGAGACCAACCATCTATGAGCATGGAGAGAGTAGTGGAGTGGAACCTACCATGTCTCCAACCTCTTGAGAGAGTTTAGATGTAACTACCATATTAACATGTCGAGATCCCCACTGGTGAGCTAAAGATTCAAGTTATATGATATGTTAATATGTTGTTCTAATTTATATCCTATAATACTTAAGTTTATGTTTTTATATCATGTTGGTATCTAATATTATTCTATATTTTTTCATTTTTGTAGTTGGTACCCGAGATTGGCTCAACTTTGTAGGTTGGGTAATATCAAACATGGTTCTTGATATGCATCCCCATCAACCAATACATGTTAAGCATAGGCCACCACATAGTGCAAGGCACCATACATAGATATTTAAGCCTATAGCATGATGGAAGATAACATATGAGGATTTGAGAGCCACTTACGAGGAGTTGAGAGTTGAGAGGGCTTGAGCTCTTAGAGAGAGAGAGAGAGAGAGAGAGAGAGAGAGAGAGAGATGTAGGCCTTCGTAGGAGAGGAACTAAGTCATGGAGTAGCTCTAGGAGTTACTCATGGTCTACCATCTCACATCAACCACCACCATTAGGTCCCGAGGAGTTTGGAAGCCACAAGCCTACAAGTTGATGATGTATTCTTTGTATGATACACCAAAATTTGTTAGTGTGGTGATATGATGATGTATATAACACCATGATATATATATGAGATGTTTTATTTGGTTTGTTTATTGACTATTTTTAGTACTACATGTGATCTTTTATACATGCATTACATTTCTATATATAAAAAAATTAATATAGTTGTGATCTATTAAACAATCTATTTAATATTATTTAATAAATGCAACAATGATCTAATTGATATTATTTAAATAAATGATGTGATCTAACTAAATAATTAAGTTTACATGTCTAATTAAATGCTAGAATTTTGACTAAGTGTACACATGTTAAGCTAGATTCAACTATGATCTAAGTTTAGAAAAAATAAATGCTTATAATGATCTAACTCAATATGCCACACAAATTACTAAATAGTATGTATGATAAGTAATAATCAATAACAAAAATCACTCTAATAACTCAAGACACAATATTTTGTCAAGAATGAAGCAATATGAAAAAATAGAAAATAACATCTATCTAATCTAACCAACATGCTTTATGATACCACTCACTATTCCAAAAGATGATGTTAAGCATAAAATCTATGCAAGTGCATAGCATTAATGCGTTATTTTAGAGGCGTACCATTTATCGTAGAAAGTTTACATGCTCTGAATCCATAATCTTCATCAATAACATAAGGGCCTAACCAATTTATACTAAACTTTTCCTTTTCTCATAGTGTTGCATTTACATTATGTTTCTATTCTCATATAGCACCAAGTCACCTTTTTTAAAAGAACAATGGATAACACCGTCATTATACTTACATTAAACACCTCGGTAATAGGCTTGAAGATGTTCAAGAGTGTGTATATGCAATTCATTGAGTATTTCAAGTCATTGAAGTCTTTGTTATCTACAATTATTTTCATCAATAATACCACTAAGAGAGATTTGTAATGAAGGAATTTCTAATTCCAAGAGAAAAAAAACATCAACGCCATACACAAGGTTGTACAAAGCATTTCTTGTAGTCATACAAACACTTGTACAATAAGCCCATAATGCATAAGAAAGTTGGGTATGCCCATTTTTACCATGTTTATTAACAATTTTTTGTAAGACTTGGTCAATCATTTTGTTAGTTGCTTCCACTTGTCCATTCGAATGAGGATAATAAGGTGTAGAAAAATGATGTTGTATGTTTTTTTTTCTAAAAACTTCTTCACCTCTTCATTTTTAAATGGTGTATCATTATCCAAAATTAAAGTGGAAGGAATACTAAATCTTGATATAATATTATCTATTATAAAGTGACATATGATTTTATCTATGATGGAATGAAGCAGAACTTTCTCAACCTATTTCATGAAGTAATTTGTAGTTGTTATAATAAGCATATGTCCTTGAGATGATGGAGGAGAAATTTTTCTAATGAGATCTAAGCCCCACACAAAAATGGCCAAATAGAAACTTGGGCATGAAGTTTGTGAATAGGAGCATGAATCAAACTATTATGTTGTTAACACTTATGACACTTTTTAACAAAAGAAAAACAATCTTGTTTCATGTTTTTCTAATAATACCAATTTGAATAAATTTTTAAACCAATTATTTACCACCAAATTGTCCTCCACAAGGACCTGATTGGGATTATTCGAGGGCCACATGGATCTCTAATTAACCAAGGAAACAAAGAAGGAAACCATTATACGCTCTATAGTATAACACATTAGCCAAAATTATGTAACATTAATCGCAAGTTTTGAACGAAATTGGTTGTTCACGGTTCAGGAATAAGAAATTGCTGGTGAATACGCGGCGCGGCATTAACCCCAGAGGGGTGAACTCCGCCAAACGCCGCACCATTAAACCCATTCTATCCCGATGTAAATCCAGTTACAACCCATACTCAATGAACCGCATCACGGCATTAGCGTAATATCGGTCGATTTTCCATTTCGGTCCATCGGCGGAAAACTTATGCGATGGTGTGTTTTGGTCCTCTACGCGATCATACTCCTGCCGGTGTCGAATGGTGCGCAGCAGCTCTGGGGAACGCATTGGCTTATCTGGCGCGCTACCGTCCGATCCTGATATCTGGTTCTTTTGGCGAGTTCGTTAAAATATTTCTGACGATCCGGCGAATTGAGAAAATGGCGACGTTCGATATGTTCACATGAGGCATCTTCCTTCCTCTGCAATTTCTGTACACAACAAAAATGAAACACCATCATATATATTCCCAAACTTGTGGAATTTATAATTAACTCCGCGACATGTCGGCTTCAACAAAATAAAAAATGAATACAAAATATCAGCCCAAATCAATAAACAATCATTAATGTGAATCAACCAAAGTCAGCCA
Source organism: Sequoia sempervirens (assembly GCA_007258455.2). NCBI lineage: Eukaryota > Viridiplantae > Streptophyta > Pinopsida > Cupressales > Cupressaceae > Sequoia > Sequoia sempervirens. The sequence goes on along the minus strand of VDFB02353493.1, from coordinate 281,046,728 downwards.
CAACATAGTGAAGATCCAAAACAACATCCTTGAACATGAAACACCTTCAAAAAATATTCCTAGAAGATCCACATGAACACACTACAATCACCCTGTCAGCCATGAACATGCAAGAGAAAATCACCAATTGCGAGCAAAACGATCAATGCAGATGTGCAACAAAGATAGAGCACGATCTAGAAACATCCAAGAGCATCATGAATCACCATAGAAGAATCCGCAACAACTCAACTTACTAGAATCACATCATCTTATTTTAGGAACACCAACTGAAGCAACATAACAACTGTCAGAACAAAGATACTCATAACTCGATCAAATATTCATGTGGATCTTTGAAACTTAACATGAATAAACAAGATACACTCAACAAAAAACCCTGTAATCCACAACCTCTGGTCATCAATATACTAAGTTAGGAAATAGTATGTTGGCTAAATTGAACTTCACTGTATCACTGCCAACTTGCAACTTATTTTGTTACAATTTTCTCAATATCCTCGACATATACAACCTCTAAATACATCAATGCCAATAGTGCTAACATCAATGACAACCACATATCAACAACATCCAACAATCTCCCCCTTTGGCATTGATGGAAACACATGATGTGAAAAACACTATCAACACAACTTTCTCTTAGAACTTTCTCCCCCTTAGGTTTTGACTCTTTTCTCCTCAACTCTTTCACATTACTCTTCTCCCTACAATTTTTTTCACATGACTCTTCTCCCCCTTTGACATCAATGAAAAAGATACACATTTTCTCCACACAAACACTAAACCATATTTCTGAACATCTGAATACTCCCCCTACGTAACAGCCACCACAACATCAATCCAGATCAAGATATGACTATGAAATGCATGAACTGATGCAAGTCAATGCATCTTAGTTCTAATTAGGAGAGGCAATCACCCCTAGTTTTCCTCTGAGATACTCAAAAGCATCCTTAGGCAACAACTTGGTAAAGATATCTGAAATTTGTTCCTTAGTGGGAACATACTCCAATCTAACTTCCTTTTCACTCACCTTCTCTCTCAAAAAGTGAAACTTGATAGATATATGCTTAGTTTTTGAATGCAACACCAGATTCTTAGAAATGTTAATTGCACTTGAATTATCACATAATATAGCAATAGGTTTGGCATACACAACTCTAATATCTTTCAACATATGCTTCATCCACAATACTTGAGTACAATTGAACTAGTAGCAAAAATGTATTCTACCTCTACAGTAGATAAAGAAATGCCATTCTGCTTCTTGCTTTAAAACCATGAAATTAGCTTCATTGCCAAGTAGAATGCATCACCACTAGTACTCTTTCTGTCATTCAGATCTCCTGCCCAATCAACATCAGTGAAAGCACTCAAAGTAAGGTCATCATCTTTAGGATACCATAGGCCAAAATCAACTGTTCCCTTCAAGTATCTAAAAATCCTCTTCACAACTATCACATGAGATTCCTTAGGATCAACTTGAAATCTTGCAACAATGCATACAAAATTCATTATATCAGGTCTAGTTTGAGTCAAATAGAGCAATCCACCAATCATCGATCTGTATCTAGTATGATTCACCTTAGGAGAATCATCATCTTGTGTCAACTTACATCCAGTCACCATGGGTGTACAAACTGGCTTTGAATCTTCCATTCCAAACTTCTTTAGAAATTATTTCACATACTTGGACTAAGATATAAAGATCCTTTTATTTATCCAAGTAATTTGCAATCCCAAAAAGAATTTCATCTCTCCAATCATAGACATCTCAAACTCACTTTGCATCTCATCAGCAAACTTCATGCACAAACTATCATCTCCTCCAAAAATGATATCATCAACAAAGACTTCAACAATCAAATCTTTACCATGTTCAATCTTGAAATAAAAGTTACTATCAACATTACCTTTATTAAATCCAAGCTTCAACAAATACTTGTCCAGTTTGGCATACCATGCTCTTGGGGCTTGCTTAAGTCCATACAATGCTTTCTTCAATTGACAAACCATATCTCCCTCATCAGTCAATTGAAATCCATCAATTTTCTCAATATACACTTCTTCTAGTTCACCATTTAGAAATGTTGACTTTACATCCATCTAATAAACCTTGAAGTTTTTGTAAGCAGCATAAGCAAGAAATAGCCTCGTAGATTTAATCCTAGCAATAGGGGAAAAAGTTTCTTCAAAGTCAATTCCTTCCATATGAGAATATCCTTTACACACAAGTCTTGCTTTGTTTCTAACAACTTCACCTTTCTCATTCGGTTTGTTCTGAAAGACCCATTTAGTTCCAATTACATTTTTTTCCTTAGGTCTAGGAACAAGAATCCATGTATTATTCTTCTCAATTTTCTATAGTTCTTTCATTGCTTCCACCCAATGTTCATCTTTGCATGCTTCATTGACACTATTAGGCCCAGTCTTTGAAATCAAACAATATTCTTCTGCAATTCTTCTCCTAGTTTGAACACCTTTGTTCTTATCACCTATAATCTGATCTTCTGAATGATTTAGCCTTACATACCTTGGAGTCTTAGGATGTTCTTGAACTAAAGGCTCTTGTGATCTCACTTTTGCACTTTCCCTAGTTCCTTCCTCTTGATTTTCCTAATTCACAGGAATGATTTGAACTTGATTTGAAGTCTAAACTTTATTTCCTCTATCTGAACTATCATGCTGATCATTTAAATCATATCCATAGGTTTTGGATGGTCTAACTATGTCTTCATCAACCTTGACATTAGCACTTTCAACTACTTTCCTCAATCTCTTATTGTAGCACCAATTGGCCTTGCTTTTAGTAGAATAACCAAGAAATATTCCTTCATCACTCCTAACATCAAACTTTCCTATATCTTCATATCTTTTGACAAAAAATTTACTCCCAAAGATTTTGAAGTATCTAACAGTAGGCTTATGACCAAACCATAGCTCAAAAGGAGTCTTATCGGTATCACCTTTGACTTGTACCCGATTGAGAGTGTAAACAATAGTACTCACAACTTCTCTCCAGTAGATATGTGAAACATTTCCTTCTAGCATCATAGTCCTAGCAACATCTTGAATTATCCTGTTCTTCCTTTCCACAACTCCATTCTGCTGAGGGGTCCATGGGGCAGATAATTGTCTCTTTATCCCATGCTCTTCACATAAAGAATTAAAGTCACCGGAAGTGAATTCACCACCTCTATTTGATCTCAAACATTTAATCTTCAGACCTCTCTTTGTCTCAACTATAGCCTTAACAATCTTGAATTGCTGTAAAGCTTCAAAATTTTCCCTTAAGAAAGTAACCCACATCAATCTAGAGTAATCATCAATAAGTAACATGAAGTACATGTCTCTTTGTAAACTTCTGATTCTAGAAGGACCACACAAATCAACATGAACAAGCTCCAACACTTTATTTGAACAATGTTGTTTTATCTAAAATGAAATTCTAGTTTGCTTCCCTAACTAACATTCCTTGCATATCGTATTAGTGGGTTTTATCAACTTAGGAAGATCTTTCATTTCCTAAGTAGAACTTATCTTGATAATATTGTCAAAGTTTATATGACACAATCTCCTATGCCACAACCAACTTTCAACAACTTGAGCCATCAAACAAATTTTACTAGCAGCATTCAGGTGAAAGATATTACCTTTTGTTTTTGTACCTAAAGCAATCACATTTCTGGAACTCCCCAATATTCTACACTTTCCATTCTTGAATTGAAGATTGTATCCCTTGTCAACCATCTATCCAACACTTAAGAGATTATGCTTCAAGCCTTCCACATATAGGACATCATTAGTATTATTCTTACCACCAAGAGAAATGGATCCTTTGCCATGGATTACACTAGCTTTGTCATCACCAAATCTTACAACACCACCATCATAATTTTCCAAGCTCACAAATTTAATTTTATCACCTATCATGTGATGAGATCATTCATTGTCAATCACCCATTCATCTTCTTCTTCAACTCAAGCAACTAGGGATTTCTCTACATTTGTGCACTTAGCAGATTCAATAGGCACTAGATCATTTTATTTGATAGCAATAAATACCCATTCATCCTCGCTTACATTCCCTTTATCATATTCATCACCTATCACACCTTCATCAGTAGCATAGTAACACTTTCTTTGAAATCTAGGCTTGTTAGGTCTTGGCTTAGGAACTCTTTATAGACACCTTGATGCAAAATGACCTATCTTATTGCAAGAAAAATATTTAATAGGAAATTTCCCTTTATACTTACCTTCTCCTTTGGCTTCCCTTTTGACAATAAGTGCTTCAAGCTCATCTAGTTTTCTCTCCTCTTCTTTAATCTCTCTCATTTCCTCCTCATACTTGAACACTTTTCTAGAACTTTCTCCTAGATCATATCTCTATGTATCCTTTTTAGAGGTAGTAGATTTGAATGTAGATTCTATCTTAGGAAGCGCATCACCAAACTCACTTAACTCAAAAGCAGTAAGCTGACCAATCAACATGTCTCTGGTTACATTTGTCATAGTTTGGTTCTCCACAATAACAACAACTTTGGATTTGTATGCAACAAGAAAATATTTGAGCACTTTAGCAACAATCTATGATTCATCCAATGTTCCACTAGCACATCTGATACTACACACAAGTTCATTCACTCTCTGCATGAAATAAGTAAATTTCTCATCATTGCCCATTCTCAACATTTCATATTTCCCTTTTAGACTTTGCAACTTAGCAACCTTCACATGTGCATCACCTTCATACAAAGTTTCCAAAATTTTCTAGTTCTCATAAGCAATCTTCAGATCCATTACCTTTGTCATCTGAAAATCAATCAGAGCACTCAACAATGCTTCCTTAGCCCTAATATTGTACTTGACATCCTTAATCTCAACAATTGTAGAAGGACCATTCTGTGGGATGATATACCTATTCTTTGTAATGTTCCAAAAGGGTTCACCAATACATCTTAGATGACACTCCATTCGAGCCTTCCATAGAGAATAATTTGTTCCATCAAATCTTAGACTATCCTTCTTGTATGTTGCCATCCCAGATTACCTCAAGCTATCAAACTTCTTTCGAGGAACCTTCTCTGATACCAATTGTTGGAAACACAAGGGTAGACAACTGAGTGGGGGGGGTCAATCAGTTGTCACAAAAATTAAACTTATTAAACTTATTCTTAGATCTAATAAATAACCATGAAAGCATAAACCATCAACACATCAGAAACACACATAACACCAAGATTTTTTATGTGGAAACCCTAGTAGGGGAAAAACTACGGTGGAGGTTAGTCCATAAGATTATACCATGTTAAAAGTATAAAGAAAAATAAATGGGGAATGGAAATGCATTTAGGCACACTGCTTAGAGCTCACTAATCAATTATAACAAGGCTTACTACCCAAAGGAAGACACACTGTCTTATAGAAACATTCAGATTACATCAACAAGATTTTGAATTGAGAAAATGGCATCTGCTAATGCTTGATTATAGTTCTGGTTAAGCACATAAACACTTCTTCACACTCAGCTTCTGCCTTCGAATGATTAGGACATTATTCACACATCTCCTTCACACCACACCTTCAAATGGAATAAACAATTGCTTATATATATCTACAACTAGGAATTACATCAACTCCATGTCGGCTTGAACAAAATAAAAAATGAATACAAACTATCAACCCAAATCAATAAACAATTATTAAAGAAAATTAACCAAAGTCAGCTACAACATAGTGAAGACCCAAAACAACATCCTCGAACATGAAACACCTTCAAAAATGATTCCTCGAAGATCCACAACATGCTACAATCACCCTGTCAGCCATGAACATGAAAAACATGAACACACAAGAGAAAATTACCATTTACGAGCACAATGATCAATGCAAACATGCAAAAAAGATAGAGCATGATCTAGAAACATCCATGAGCATCATGAATCACCATAGAAGCATCCACAAAAAATCAACTTACTAGAATCACATCATCTTCTTTTAGGAACACCAACTGAAGCAATAGAACAACTGTTAGAACATAGGTACTCATAACTCGATCAAATCTTCATACTGATCTTTGAAACTTAATGTGGATAAAATAGAAATACTCAACAACAAACCCTTTAATCCACAACCTCTGATCATCAATTCACTGAGCTAGGAAATAGTATGTTGGCTAAATTGAACTTCACTACATCACTAACGACCTACAACTTATTTTATTACAATTTTCTTAATATCCTCGACATATATAGCCTCTAAATACATCAATTCCAATAGTGTTGACATCAATGACAACCACATATCAGCAACATCCAACAAAAATATTGATAAATAATATTCATTTGATTTATCTATGTGACATATTATTTCTTCTTTTATGTCATCAGTTATCGATGGCAATGTAATATTATGAATAATAAATTGAAAATCCATGGAAGTATCATCAATGTGTATGTAAGGGAAGTTGTGCTTTCCATTGCATCCACATGTTGATTATCCTTTCATGGAATATTTTCTATAGTATATGAGAATTTTTTTAATAATATTAACACCAAATAATGATACTGGGATATCCTATCTTTCTTCACTTGATATGATCCATGAATTTTTTATGATTAATTGAGAGTCCCCAAATATACGAAGATGTTGAATATTAAGAGACAATGTTGCACACAAACTAGTGATAAGGCCCTAAGGGCCTTATATTTCATGATGTTATTAGTGAAAAGGAAATTTAGATGATAAGATAAGGGAATTGGATTACCTAAAGGAGATAGTAATATTATCCTAGAACCTAATCCAATTTGACACTTAGAACCATCAAAACATAAATCTCATGTTTCCTTTTCTTTTAATGTCAAAACATATTCATTAGGAAAAAGGTCAGGGTTTTGTAAAGCTAATGGTGAAGGAGCTTCAGCTGAATGGTTGGCCAATTCTTGACCTTTAGTTTATTTTTGAGAGACAAACATGAGATCAAATTCCATGAACATCACCCACTTAGCTAAGCATCTTGACAAATCACTTTTAGCAAATAGATTCTTTAATGGATCAAATTTTATCATCACATGCACTTTGACATTTAATAAATAATTTTTCAACTTGTTTACAATAAACAAAAGAGCCAAACATTATTATCTATGTTTGTGTATCACATTTCATAATCAATTAATTTTTGACTAATGTAGTAAGCAGAATGTTCCTTACCATTCAGATCTTGTTGTGTCAATAATGCAAGAAGAGCATTTGATGAAGTGAAAGTTTAAAGAATAAAGGGATGTCCTAACGTAGTCCATTGTAAAATAGGAGGATTAGCCAAATATTGTTTGAAATTCTCAAAGTATTTTTGAAAATATTCATTCCATTTAAAATAAGATTCTTTCTTTAATAATTATGTAAAGGGACGAATTTGATCTGTCAATGATGCAAAAAAATGATAGATAGCCTAAATCTTTCCTTGTAAGCTATGAAGTTGAGAAATGTTCTTAGGTGGAATATTTATTATTGCATCAATTTTCTTCATTTCCACCTCAATACCTCAATGTGACACTATAAAACCTAATAATTTTCCACTATCCACATTAAAGACACATTTTTGGGGATTCAATCTCATGTTGTACTTACAAATTTTCTCAAAGATTTGATAGAGAATTTTGACATGATCTTGACATGTTATAGATTTGGACAAGATATCATTGACATAATCCTCTATGATATTATGTATGAAATTTTAAAAGATTAACATCATAGCTCTTTGATATATGTTTCTCTATTGTTTCTAAATCTAAATGGTATGACAACCCAACAAAATATTTCCCATGGTTGTTACACCCCATTGTGTTACTACTTATTTACTTTTACGTAGTTGGGTGAAAATGCTTCAAATGAATGTATTTATGCTTTATGTGTTTTGGAAATATGATGATTAAATGTTTAATTCAATTTGATGTTATATAATGAATTTGACTATGAAACATATGATGCAAATGAATGTATTGTTTTTGGCTAACTACTATTGCAATGTACTAAGCTAGATACATTAATAGAATCAAGCCTTTGGAAGAGAGGAGAAGTATCACTCAGGAGAAGAACTTGGTCTGGTAACCATTAATAATACCCAAACTAACCTTTCACACACTCACTTCTAGTTTGGTAGAGTTAGGCTAATTGCTTAGGAAATAATAAGTTACCTTTAGTCTTGTTTGTGTATGATTCGAGGAGGTTATGGTTTTATTTATGAACATTCTTGTTTAGGGGGTTAAAAATGTTGATTCTCTTTGTGATGTGTGATTTCCTCTTTATGTGTTTATATTTAATTGAAGGGATATATACATAAAATGTATATATATGTATATACGCATGTGTCAACGATAAACTCATATGCACGAACGGTTTACCCATATGCATGGGAATATCTATCAGACAAAGGTAACATATATATGTATA
>VDFB02353493.1:280896837-281038174 GCA_007258455.2 Sequoia sempervirens | reverse complement strand
TTTTGAGTTTGTCCTTGATTTTGATTTGGTTTTGATTGTTTTGATTTTTTGAACAAAAAGACCCTAAGATGTTGGATGATGATCTAAGGGATAGCTTTTTTCAAGAGATTATGATTTGAGTATGTGTGGAGAGAAGGATACATCTACCCACACCTATTCAAATAAGGTGATAATTTAGCTAAGCATACAAATAAGGATGCATCTATGTATACTAAGCTAAACAAGATTATTTTGATGTTTTTGACTAAGCATATGCAAATGGATGCATCTACACATACCTAGCCAAAAGGTGATTTTGATAATGTTTTCAAGGATCCAGACTCAAAGATTTGATGATGTTTGATTTTTCCAAAAGGCCTAGCATTAAGGGATGATTTCAAGATTTTCCAAAAGGTGATGGTGAGATGATGTTTGGTGTTTTAAAGGGTGGATGAAAAGATTTTGATTTGCTTTTGACCCCAAGATGAACCTAACAAAGACACTTTGTTTGCTAGACCTAGGTATTGAAGAGCATACAAATGCTTCCTATAGACCTTTATGACCAAGAAATGATTTCATTTGAACATTCATTTTTGGATTTCCTACCAATGATTTTCGCTTTGGGGTTGTGAGTCTTCAACACATATGAAAGTTAATTTTTCTTAGCTTTGCTTAATGGCTTTATTTTACCAAAAACACTTTCTTCGATTATTTTTCAAACTAAGATTTTCAATGTCTTAATTTCTTCAAACCCCACAAGATATGTTATGTGGAAATTCAATGAACTAAAGGCAAGGGTTTTCCTATTGTTTACTTAAGGAGACAAATCGAGATATAATCCAATGCTTAGAAACCTCTAAGGACGTGAATCCCAAGGGAAAGCAATAACATATAGATTGAGTCAATGGCATTTGTCTCCAAAAGGGTTTGAAATTTGGATGATGTTAAGTGTTTGTTTTTGAGATGTTTTTGATCAAGCAATGCATTTTGTAACCCAAGAATAAGTACAATCCTATGGATGTGTAAGATAATATTTGTTGGATTCCCACTTGGAAAAGTCCAGCTACACTTATCTCTAGCGAATGGTTAGATGCTTGACCCCACTAGCTCCCCTCCACGACTCATTAATGTCAATTGGGGCAGCCAAGCATCAACATCCATGAAACTCCCATGGCATGTTTTCCATTTCTACTAGAAGACCGTAAAAGTGTGGGGCGGCTTTAGAACGATCATTCTTGCACCAACAAATAGATTAAAGGATTTTGGAAAATTCGAGCACATGGATTTTAGTAAGGACTATCCATTCATGGAGACTGACCCATATGGCAAGAGTCCCCTTTCAGATCCATCTTGTCAGAATCAACTGCGTGATATTGGGGTTTCTTCCAATATCCACATTTATATCCCAGTTGGAAATACTCTTGGCTTTAGAGTGTTACCGGTTGATTCGTTCCCTTGGGTGAGTACTTTTTCCCCAAGGTAGGCCCTCTAGGATAAACAAAAGCAAATAAGAAACACTATTCATAACTCGATCAATCCTTGTTGGCAACAAGGAGAGAGAATATACGCAACAATGCCCCCACTCACACTCGCACAAGATGTTCAATTTTAAACCCAAATCGAAGTGTGGAGGTGATTGCTTTGTCTCACCCTAAAGTCATGAAAAAGGCCTTTTGATTCTCAAGATTGCTATAAAGCGCGAGAGAAGTGCATACGTCCTTTTTCAATGGCTTTAGTTTAAGTAAGCTTTCACAAAAAACAAAGTCACACTTGTTCTTTTTAAATCCACAAAGAAAAATGTGAGTTCATTTTAGAGCACCAAATGGCAAGTGAGAGACATTTTGTTCAATTTGTTAACCAAAAAAAAACTTTAGTATGTTTTTGATCCTATTGTTTGTTTTAACCCTTTGCAAGAAATAAACAAAAAGATTCTTTTTAAACCCAAAGGAAGTTAGTATCCTAAGAAGGAAGTGCTAACAATTCCTTGAAGAAGTGTTAAACAAACACTTAAGTGTTTAAAAACACTTTGATTGGACGAAATATCATCATCATGCTCCTCTTTCCTTTGTTTTTGGTTTCTAACCTTTAAAGAAGAAAAACCAGTTAGATTCTAGAAAATACAGAAGTTAAAAACTAGAAAATAGAATATAAATTGATCATCAATCAAAAGACATGTGTTAAAATTAAATTCTCCCTTTTTACTGTCTCCCGGTGTTGCAACTCATGACTGTGTCACAATTTGTTCTCCCAACAGTGCCCTCACAATGCCGCTTACCAGTCAGCATCACTCTGTGTCAGGACAGAGAGCTGAACTACGTCGCTCTTTTTGCCCCGCGTCACAGTTTTCGTCCAGCGTCAGAGTTTAATATTTTCTAAAAAATTCTACAGGTCAACGAGTCCAACGATAGAGTTTGAAATTCAAATATTTTGGCGGGATGAGTCCAACGTCACAATTTCAAATTCCAACAGTGCTATATAGCGACGCTGAAGAGTCAGCAGTGCCAAAACAACGATGCTGAGCTCCCAGCGTTGGAATTTTCTAGGTGTGAGTGAAAAAATAGAAATTTTAAGAGAAGATGGAAAAGAATGATATCATGCCCTCCTTCTAGCGCCAAATGTGTGAACCCCAACCTTGGTACCTACAAAACAACAAGAATAAATGAGTTAGACAAGTGATTGCAAGCCAAAACAAGGATTCCCCATGAAATCCATTTACAACTTCAAACTAGGAAATAAAATAGCAAAGAACACAATGAAAATGATGAAACAAAGATTATATCCTAATTAGATGTGCAAACTCATGATCCCATGGGGGAATTGGTGCCAATTTCATGTGAAAATTGGCCCTTTCCCAATTCCTAAGATGCAAGATTCAAATGTTGAAGAGTTTGATCCACTTTGTTGAAGAAATGGTGAGTACTCCAAGCCAAAATCTGCAAAAACCTAGCTATGACTCAATGATAATGGATGAAATTCAAGAGATATTTGAACATGGTAACTTTGCCTAGATTGTGGATGATCAAATGAGGATATGAGCATTTTATTTATAGAATTTTAAGATGGATGAATGTCCAAATTTGAGCAATGTGGGACTAACATTCATCTAATGATATGATGCCACTTGTCAAGCTATGAATGGGTGAAGGATGTGCAAGATTTGGGGTTTGTGCCAATAAATGCAAATATTTGAAATTCAAATTTTTTGAATTGACATGCAAGAGGGAAGGGAAAATGCAATAAATGCCACTTGGCTCAAGGCAAAGGACATGTAAGATGAAGTTATTGCCTTGTTGGATGTACATGTTGACTTGGAATTTTTAAATTCAAATTGAGAGAATATTCCAAAAGATGCCTTGTGAGGAAAATAGAGATTTAATAAATGAATTAAATCTATTTTCATGTGCAACTTGCATTATCTAGAGGATGGGACATGAGATGAGATTAAATTAATCAAGGGTTAATTAATTTAATGAGAGAGGTTAGATGATGTGACCTATTTGATTCAAATTTATGGATTTATTTAAATCAAATAAGAGAAGAATATGACAAGAGATTAATTAAATAAGGATTTTGATTTATTTAATTAAAAGAGATGGTGTTAGATTAAATCAAATAAGGTTTTAATTTATTTAATTTAATGGATAGACTTTAGAGACTTAATCAAATAAATTGATTATTTAATTAAATAGGGATAATTAGATCAGATGAATTGATTTAATTAACAAAAGAGGTTGACTTGATTAGATAAAATGATTTATTTATTCAAGGTGGAATATTGATGAATATAATCAGATAGGGGGATTTTATTAAATGGTTAGACCGAGGGATGATTTAGGAAGAAACGATGTTAGTAGGTCAGGATCAGATGCACGATGTCAATTAGTATATTTTACGTGTCTATAGTTTTATACTTTCCTTTCAAACTTATTAGCTTAGCGACCTTCACAAGTGTATCTCCTTCATACAAAGTCTCCAGCTTCTTCCAAATCTCATGAGTTGTCTTCAAATCCATCACATTTTTCATTTCTAAATTCATCAGAGCACTCAACAAAGCTTTAATAGCCCTAATATAATCTCAGCCTCTTTAATCTCATCAAGAGTGGAAGGACCATTCTGAGGAATAATATATATGTTCTTTGTAATATTCCAGAAGGGTTCACCAATACATCTCAAATGACATTCCATTTTGGCTTTCCACAGTTGGTAATTTGTTCCATCAAATCTAGGACTGTCCTTGTATGATGCCATCTCAGATCACCTCAAGCTTTTAAACTTCTTCAGAGGAACCAGCTCTGATACCAATTGTTGGAAAAACAAGGACAAATAACTAAGAGGGGGGTGAATCAGTTGACACAAAATATTTAAAATTTTCCAACTTAACTTAACTTAATCTCAGATCTGATGAATGAACAATAAACCATAAAAAATCAACACATCGGAAACACAGAGAACACCAAGATTTTTTACGTGGAAGCCCTATTAGGGGAAAAACCACAGTGGATGTTAGTCCACTTATGCCCTGCTAAAAGTATAAAGAAGTATGAATGGGAATGCACATGCATTCAGGCACACTGCCTAGAGCTCACTGCTCAACTACAAGAGGACTCACTTCCCAAGAAAGATTTAGATTAAAGCCATCTAGATTGTGAACTGATAAAATAGCATCTGTTAATGCTTGATTACACTTTTGGTTAAGCACATGAACACTTCTTCACTCTTCTTCACACTTTTCTTTTTCCTTCAAATGATTTGAACAATATTTTCACACAAGACTCACACTTCACACTTATTCACTCTTCCAAATGATAAAACAATCACTCTTATATATCCACAACATGGAATTACATCACTACCAGTCGACCACAAAGAAATAATAAAATAATTACAAACAGTTAGCCCAAGATACATAAAGATTATTCATGTGAATCTACCAAGGTCAACCAAAACATAATGGAGACCCAAATCAACAACTCCAACATAAAAACACTTCAATTAATTTCTCCCCAAAGATCCACAACACGCTTCAGCACCTAGTCGGCCATGAACATGAAAAACATGAACAAGCAAGAGAAAATATCATATCACGAGAACGACGATCAATGTGAACATGCAACATAGATAGAGCATGAACTAGAAACATCCAAAAATACCATGAAACACCAGAGAAACATCTACAACAACTGAACTTACAGAAATCACACAATCTTCATTTAGGAACACAAACTAAAGTAACAAAAAAATTGTTAGAATACAAATCTTCATAACTTGATCAAACCTTCACACGGATCTCTGAAACTTGACGTGGATAAACTAGATACACTCAATAAGAAATCCTTTAGTCCACAACCATTGATCATCAATGTACTGATCATACTGACAGACTGATCTTCACTACTCCATTGACAACCTGAAGAATTTCTTATTACAATTTTCTTAATATCCTTGACATATACAACTTCTAATACATCAATGCTAATAGTGTTTACATCAATGACAACCACATATCAACAACACAACCACAACATCCAACACTCTTCATTCTCTATCCTTGACCTAAAAACACCTGCTTAGCTTGAGGTAAGATAGGGCAACCCTCTGCTCTTAGTTCTCTATGACCTAGAGCCTTGGTGTGGTTGGTCCCCCTACCTTACAGAAATAAAAACAAAAAAAACCCTATAGTTCAAAATAAAGTTGGGTGGGTAAGGATAAAAAAATGTCACATAATGTAAAACTAGGCCCTAATAAGATTTGAAGAAAATGATAAGAAATTTAAAAAATAGATTTAAAACCCTAACATAGAAGGAATAAACTTTAAAAGTATAAAAATCTAGGGGGTCTAAGAAAATCAAGGTTGACTATTAAATACATAGGAAAATAATACACCTTATACAAATAAATCTAGGATAATGTAATAAATCACAAAATGATAAATAATTATCCTTGATTAAAGATATGAGACTAATTACACTATTAAATTAAATGATAAAACAATGGTTCTTAGTTGGAATCATTAAGGAGATATAATGTGATAAATATCACTAGTTGGTTTACTAATATGATCATGAACCTAAGTGATGCCAAAAAAATACCTCTAAACTTGTAAAACTTTAATATTCAATGCTCTAGGTAACTTTCATCCATGAGTGCAAATACAAACCACACATGGATCTAAGCTTGTGTGCATGCAAATCTAAATTTTATTAATTTTAGATTTTAGAAAAGGTTTGTCTCTATGTCTTCAAAATGCTTCTACAAAGGAGTGGTGTCTATAGACACCGCTAAGGAACTTGTAAGGTAGGGAATTCTCCCTTGGTCAAACCCTTATTAACAAGTCAATAGTAAAATATTCAACCTCTTTTCATTGTATATTGAGCACTTGAGAAGTGGTTGTGAGTGTTTTGCAAATTTATTCCCATGACCCAATCAAGTGGAAAGGAGAAGGAAAATACATAGATTTTGAAGCAAGGTTATGTAAGATTTATAATACCATAGCAAGCCTTTCATAGTTAGTGGAGATTGTGAAAGGCCTAATAGAGCCCATCATAGAGAGATTGGATAGTGGAGACACCAATTATCATGAAGAAGAGTAGACCCTAAAGGGTGAGAATAGTCTTCTTGATAAACCTATATTCAAATAAAATGCTAAGGTTGATATTCCACTATTTGAAGGTGAATCTTTGATTTTAAAAATTGAGTGAATAATACAAATTGAGGTTTTTGGTTGGTTCTAATTTTTTTGACAAAATGGTTATAGATGTTACTCCTCTAGATGTGTGTGGTATTGTCTTAGGAAGTTCATACATGTGTGACCAAAAAAAATATTTGATAGAAAAGAAAAAAATTCCTCATCAAAAGAAAAAATATTTCATGTTTTATGCTTACCATGATAAAGAGCAACCTAAGGAGATCATGAATCTTCATGGGAAGATGAGTGGTAGCACAAAATTTATTATTTTGGAGAAACCCAATACTAAAAAATTTCCTCCATGTTCAAGCAACACACTTTTATATCACATAAATAGTTGTAGATAGAGGTATACCAAATTTTGGTTGATGCTTGCATTGCAATGGAATGAAATATGACTATGTGCAATCAATTGAGGGGTTCTATCAACCTCATTCTTTAAATATTTATAGATTTTGGGGACCATAAGCCTCCTTATTGGGGAAGTGAGTTCCATAAAGGATCCAAATTTTCTACTTCATGACATGTGTTTTAGAGCAACATTAGTCTCTCGAATGTTGGAACAAATGATCTAGGCATCAAAATGTAGGATTTGGAGGAGAGGGAAGATCATATATTCTAAATTTTGTTGCCTAGTTTGGTAAAATGATTGGTTGTAATAAGTGACAAAATGTAAACAATACAATGAATTTGTCTCTTCTATAATGAATTCTTCCCAACAATTTATGTGTATTCAATGGTATTCCCATTCTTATGCTTTTTATTTATGGTATATTTTCTTGGTCTCTTCAATTCCCAAATGTATTATAAATCTATTTTTAGTTTTTGTTGGAGATGTATGAATCATCTTAGTGGTTTATATATTTTTGAGAGTTGTTTCTCTAATTTTTTGATTGTGTTAAAATAATATAGGCATGATAAATAATTGGGAGATATTGAGAGATTGTAGGAGTTGAATTTAATTATGTAGATGCTCTATTTCAAGTAGGAATAAGAGCTTCCACCTCTTATATTGCCAATTTCAAGTGCATAAGTGAGTGTTTACTCACCGTTTAGCTATATTTTTTTAACCTAAAATGGGTTTCTCCAAGTTACATGTGTCTTCATATTCTTTTATGGTGATTATTTTTTCTTTTTGTACAATTTCCTTATATATTAGAAGCTTAATTTTTTTAATCATGTATGCTCTCTAAAACTGAATTTTAAATTTGTGAGTTAATCACAATACGTGTGAAATATCCACCCTAACTTATGAATCTTAAAGCAAAGGAATATAGTTGTGGGACAATAAACCACCCCACATAAATTATCTAGAATAAATAAATGTAATAAAATAATAGAAATCAAATTATCCTAGATAAAAAAATGTTGGGAGAGAAATGTGTACATGATTAGATTTGAAGTAAGAATAAGAAAAGCTAATATAAATGCATACTTAGAAGTGGGGATGAAAATATATGATAGATTATTGTTATCTAATATCTTAATTTGGATTAGAACAAACTAATTGAGATAACAATCTAATGAGAATTTTGAAACTATATTCAAACCTAGGTCAATACCACACCAATGGCCTTGATCACACACATATAGTTTCTACCCAAATAATGTGGTTTTTATATTTTAATATGGATATGACCTTGATGTCTTTAGATCTTCTTAACCTACAAACAAGTTCCACTTGTGTCTAGAAATTGAATGAAAGACTTGGTGGTGTTGAGAACATTATTGGAACTTTCTATGCTAGGCACAAGAGGCAACTTTCTCCCCTTCTTTTTACCTTAGTCAAGTTTCATTGGTCAATTTAATTATTTTGATAAAGTTAAATGATATAAATCAACACATATAGTTTATGTGGCTATGCTTATACTAAGGATTTTGGATTTTGATGTAACTAATGTTAGAATGACTCAGTGCAAGAGGTAGGGTTTTGTCATGTGTTTATTAATGCAAGGTTGATATCCTTTTATACTTGTCTTAGAGAAAAAAAATGAAATTTTTACATGAGAAATGATGAATACATTCAATTAGTTGGAGCTAAGTTAACTTGGGCTCAAGATAAGTCAAAACTAAAGCTATAATATTGACAATACAATCATTACTTGGGTCAAGACCACACCTACAATTTTGAATCCAAAAGATGAAACTATAATATAATATTAAAAAATATGTATTTAATAAATAATTTAAACTTAGATCAATAAAAATACCAAAACAATCTAAATTAAATTTTAAAACAATATACTTAACATACTCAAATAAAATAATATAAAATAAAAGATATAAATAAATAAAATATACACTTTTCAACCTTACAAAAATATACTAGTAACTATTTTACTTCATTTAATCTATAACACAATATTTTACAATTTAAATTTCACTTCTATAAATGAGTTCACACTCCACATAACTAGTTAATAGATTTCTAAATTTCACTTCTATAAATGAGTTCGCACTCCACATAACTAGTTCATAGATTTCTACTTTTAGTCAGAAATATAATTTATATTTTTCTATAGAAAATGGACAAAGATGGGCGTGCATTATTCTTAGTATATACTAGAATAGTGAAATGATAGCCTAAAAGCAAAATCTGATTGGAATTTAAGTACGCCAATTTATCTTGCAAATCCTTTTTTTAATACTTTTTAAAACTAAGATAGATACTCTGTGCTTCTCTTTAGTGGGTTTGGTGGACTGTGACATGATTCACATATGACCCATGTGCATATATTTGTATTATTCTCCTAATTCAATACTTTATGAATTGTCAAATACTTTTTTTTGGGCTTTGATAGTGACTCCACATTTTATTCCTTTATTGTTGTAGCCGACTTAAGGTTGCTATAATGTATGTCTTTCTTTGATTTGGTGTGTGTTTCACCGTTTGTCTTTAGTTGCAGAGTTTGCAAGGAAATGAAAAAGAAAGTGCTTCTACAAACTTTCCCTTAAGCATTGTAAGCTTTTCCACTTATGAAGCTATTGCCATATGGACATAGTGGCAGTCCACTTAGGTTAAGAAAACAAGTGGGCATTGAGTCTTGTCCACATCAGCTTTTTTCCAATGTATTTGTTGTTTCCAACTTCAAAGCTTCTTTATTAAAAGCCAAACTATTAAAATATTAGAAGCAAAGTAAAGTCCCACTATGATCTAACTTTATACTTCTTTCTCCAAGCATACAAAAATAACTTAAAAGTCCACATTGGTGGAAAGAGAAGTACATATAAAGAAATAAAGAAAATCTTCTCTTTTAGCTTTAAATAAATTAAAGAGAGTGTCATGCATGCAAGTAATTTTTTACAAAACATTTAAATTATACATGCATAAAGTTATTGATTTGTATGTTTGGAGAAAAGTAACTAATTTTAATTGTAACTCACATAAATTAATTTATAATTCAATTAATTTCAAGTTAAAATTAATTTATTATAAATAAAAGTGTTATATACATTATCAACAATATATTATATTTATATACTTTTTTCATGTATTAAAAAATATATATTTAGAAATAAACTATTGTAGATATTAATCTTTATCATCTTTGCAATTTTTTATACATATATAATATTTATTTAATTTTAGATAAATATTTAAATTCCTCATAACTTTCTTAATTACTTAAATTTTTATTATAATTTTAACATTATTTAATTAAAAAACCAATGCTAATATTTAGTCAAACAAGTTAAGAATGAAGAAAAGAAAAAGAAATTAATATGGTGTTAAGAGAGGTGGATTCCAACATGGAAAAAGAAAGTTTCCTTGAACGGCAAGAAAGAAAAAAAGAATAAAGTGAAGATCACATGGTGAATAGTGGGTTGGCCTTTAACTAGCTTGCATGTCTTTATATAGGTATATATTCTTCCAAGCTGGCTACAACCCATATTAACAATTGTATGGTGACAAATCTTATGATGAAGATTATTAATATTATTGTTGAAAGAAACAAAGAAGGGTTGGTGAAATGAGTGAGAATGGGTGTTACTCCATGTGGTCCCTTCAACCCCATGTGGACAATTTTGGGCTTCACAAGTAATTTTCGTGAAATTACTCTCCATACAAGCTTCCAAAGGAATTTTGGGATTTTTGAATGATTGATGTGGAGGTGTTACACTAGTTAGTGCCTTTGGAAAATGAGCGCTGAAAATGAAATTTTATAATTTTGTATGGGATTTTATATTATATGTTTTTGTTTAATTTTAAATTAGTTTATATGTGGTGGTTTTGATTACAATTTTTTTATATTTTGTAAGATCATTTTTTAATAATTTTAAGTTATACATGTTGTTTCTAATATATACAATAAATAAATCAAATTTTGAATATATAATAATAATTCAATTATCCAATTTATACTCAAAAACTTGGTTACATATTTTTTATAAATTAAAGATATTTAAATTAAAAAATGTATTATTAGAATCTAAATAGTAAACCCAATATATATCAAATTCATATCTATAATGTGAAAAGAACAATAAAAAACTTCAAAATTTGAAGTCCAAGTCTCCTTGACCATTAACCATGTACCCCAAATTCAACCATCTCCGCACATACTTAGAAATTTCGTATGAGGGTACATAGATTAAGGGACATAAAAGTGGGTCAATTAAAGTTGCCGAAATACTCAATTTTTCTTTATTCTCCTCTTTCCCTTTCCAAGGCTTTTCCTTTTTCAAATAATAATTATTATTATTATTACATAGATTGAGGGACATAAAAGTGGGTCAATTAAAGCTGCCGAAATACTCAATTTTTCTTTATTCTCCTCTTTCCCTTTCCCTTTCCCTTTCCCTTTCCAAGGCTTTTCCTTTTTCAAATATTTTTTCTTTATTCTCCTCTTTCTCTTTCGTGGACTATAAAATAATAATTATTATTATTATTAAATAAGCGCCCCCTATTAAAAAAGAATCAAAGCAAAAGCTACCTAACAATAAAAGAAAAAGGGACTCGCTAATTTCAGACAATGTACCCCGGAAACCGCAGCAATCACGTGTACGATAATATGTCGCCATCGCCTATGCCACAGAATATGCGCACCTATCCGTCCAATCAAATCTCACTGTACTCTGCTTATGTTTTCAAAAATAAAATTGACGGTCAAAATTCCTGTCACGGAAATTCTTGATGACAATTATTATTCATTCAAAGTTGGAAATCCCGGTTTACATTTGACGGTTGCCGTAAATTTTAACGTCCATTTATTATTCTCATTCTCATTTTATTTATTTATTTATTTATAAAAAACAACTGAATTGCATATATATTGGCATTTCTGTTCTTTATGAGATGGACGACATAATGAGTAAACTTTGATTTATTCTTTTGATGAATTAGTATCATATAAAATATGTAATATCAAATTTATTAAAAAATGATAAAATTATTTCTTAAAGTTTATATAAGATATAATTTAAATAAAAATAAGAAAAAATATTAAAATAAATTTAATTTATATATTTTGTTAAATTTTTTAATCAAGTTTATTAATCATATAATATGAGTAGTTATTCATATGATCTATTTTTATGAATGTAAATGTTTCATTTAGTATTCATTGCATTTAAGTGTTATTTATAAGGTGAAGTGTTCATTTTAAATTTTTTTGTATCGAAAAATGTTGGAAGAAACATTACAAATTAAATAAATAATAGTTCCACAAAAGGACTCCAGAAAGGAGGACAACAAAATTGAATAGCATCACCAGAAGAAGCATATATACATATCTATGAAAACCAATAACACTGTCCCAGCTGAGATAAAACAACCAACAATACAAAATTCACCACTAATGACGAAGCCCGCATAAAGAAAAACACTAACAATCGCACAACTGTGAATTGTAGCCAACATTACAATTAGAAACTAAACTGAACAAAGACATTACACTTTAAACTTAAAAAAAATTGTAAATATTTGCCAACATGAAGATCCCCTACATGTAGCTACAAAAACTAATGTCTAATCTTGTCCAAACACTTGTTGATATCACCATTTTTTAGCCTCATCTTCCACTGTGAGCATAAACTGATGAATTGAAACATTATGTCACAGTAAAAATTTAAAATATTTGTTTCCAGATGCAAAATGTGATTAGAAAACATTGCTAAACATTTGTTTTTCCATAAATGCAACAAAATACATTATCTCATAAAATCAACAACTATATCATTATGAAGATTAACACCAACTAATGCCTCTTTCCAATGTAATGCATGATCAAACATAGTAGGTAACTGGCCAAAAAATATGTTTCATTTTACCCTTGCTCTAAAGCAATCCTAAAAATTATGTTTATTGGATTCACTCCAGTGACAAAACGAGCATTTGGCTACTTGAATTTTCAAACATTTTATCCTATACCCTATAGGCAACTTATAGTATAAAAATTTCCAAGTCAAAAGTTGTGCATTGACCTCTTCCTTGGACTGCCAAATTTGCGCACTTAAACTTCATTTTTTTCCCTAAAAATTACAACTCCATTTTATGTTGAGTCTTGGATTTAACTTCATATTTGGGAGAAGCTTTAAGTAAATCTTCTTCAAGGGGGACAAGAAAAAAGGATATTTATCAATCCACCACCAATCCTTGAACACGCTGCAATGTAAGGGTGTGCATATTTTCATAAGGATCTCCATAGGAACCAGTGATTTAACAAATACCATGAAGCTTTTATACCTATTGTTTAAGTTGAATACATTCATAATATCTTGCCAACTGGACCAATCTATGGAATCAAAATTCCATATATCATTAAATTGTTTCACTCCTTTCTTGAAAAGATAAAGCGCCTATTTAGGAAAAGTGACAGCAAGTGGTTTCCCATGATACTAGACAAGTTTATTCCACCAAATAGAGGATGTAGCAACTTAGTTGAAACCATGTTGTAAGGAGTCCCTTTTCCAATTCAAAAACCCACACGCCTACTGCCAAGCCTTCCATATAGATTGTAACAAGAAAGAATCTTTAATATGAAGAAAAGGGGCAAGCAAAATTTTATCCAGCCACCCCACATTTTCCCACTTCTTATTCATTGCAGCCACTGCAATATGATGCCGAACCAAATCCATTGTTCTTCTCCTGAAAAACTCGAATTATCCACTTAGCAGATAAGAAAATCCCTTGTGTCCTGGGATCCGAAAGGCCTAATCCTCCTTTTGTTGGAGTACAGGACCACTGAGAGGGGGGTGAATTAGTGGTCAAATTACAAATCAAATCTTATTACATAACTCACTTGGATTATGCATATAAAACCATTGAGATCACTCCAAAGATCATAAATATTTAATGTTGAGTGAATCCCAATCATATGAATCAAAACAAGATACTCAAATAAGAATGGCTTATCAAACCTAAATTGACAAACAATCAAGAGAAGTCGTAACACAGGGATTATGAGTGGAAAACCATAGAAGGGATAAAAAACCACTTTGAAAATTCATTTCATTAAGCCTCACTAGCAAATCAAAACCTCACTGGTTACAATTAATGTCTCACTAACAAACTGCCTCACTGGCAAAACAAAACCTCACTGGTTACATTTAGTGTCTCACTAACAAACCCTTCACTGGTATTAGACTAACAATTTGTCTCACTAACAAATATACAACACTTTTCATAGTTTTAGAAGAAATAAACACAGAGGACTACTCTATTTCAAATCACTCCAATGCTCTATCTATGTTTCTTTGAATGTTAAAAAATATAAGATGGTGAATTTCTCTTACAATGACAAAGTTCACTTAATTAGACAACTCTTTATTCCTATTCCTGTTTTGAGCATATGCACACTATTCTAAACTCTAATTCAAAAACACATGTACTCATTCTCAAATCACATAGGTCTGTGCAAAGAAGAGATTACACTTGAAAAATATCTATTATTCAAAAAATCCTTTTCTATACCCATGACACACAAAAACTAATAAGATAATGTATTATAGAAAACTCCTACAAATCATTTTCTTTAAGTCACATTCCACCATGAAAGGAATAAAATCAATTGGCAAATCAATCAAAGTTTCTATCTACGGTAGTATGATTACTACATCCTTTTTTTACACATTCTTTACACACATATTTTCATATTAAAAGAACATCATATCACTGCATCCCTTCCTCATCACATTGAGTTCACTCTACAGTTCAAATACTCCCAAATGAATTTCCTTTGTTTTTCCTTCCATCGTTGTTCCTACAGTTACAAAACTGTGTTAACTAACTCAAAAGTGAAGACTTCAAAATAGTTGTCAAAGATGGCTCATCGAGAAGTAACTGTTCATAAGTTTAAATGTTGACCCTTGATCTCTACCTCCCTCCATGTTTTCAATTAAACAAGAGCCTTTGATTTCCTTTGGGCGGTAACACTTGAAGACTTAATCAATCAAGTCAGTTATACAAAAAGGGGGGTCGGTTGAGTGATGAGTTTGAACCCTTGAATTCATCACTAAATGACTATCAACCTCCTATACCGGTCAATTATCAAGTAACATAAAGGTAACATTTTAATTGACAACCTTCATGAAACATAAACCCTAGCATAAGAAAGCCTTAGGGTTTTAAAAATACTTAGTATTTAGGGTTTTAGGCTTAAAAATATTTCAAGAATCCAAACCCTAAATTGAAATTGTCATTATGTTACAAGACTTTGAATTGATTTGAGCAAGATAACAACCCTTGTTATGTTGAAAGATTCTTATGAAAAGAAGGCTCCATGTTGAATGAACCAACACACTTTAACTCACCAATAATCTATATTGTAAAGAAGTTATCCTGTCATAAAGTTGATAGTGAAGAAAAAATAGCACTTGTGCATCAACACCAACATAATCCATCTATGCACCAACAATAATGAATCAGTATCTAATGAGCGTGTGCACCAACACCTTGAAAATTTATGTCATAATGTTGACATATTAAAGGACCTCTTCCACTATCATCAATTTTAGTACCAACTTTTGCATCAATAAATGAACTACATCATGAACCGAGTAATGAATGAGCATGTGTCCTGATTAACAAACCTTATATCATCTATGACATCAAACCTTTGACATGAACAAGTACCAAACACCCTCGGCATCTCAACATAACATCATACTCCATCAGCCTTTGACATCAATGACAAACTACATGCAATGATTGTTGGCCCCATAGTTGTCATTGCACCAAAAGGTTAACCTGTTAATGCTTGATACAACCGTTAGATTTAACAGATCCATGAGAGGCAATTACTCCATGTCACGAATCTCAAGGGGAGCGCTAACCATTTGCAAACACCTTTGCACTTAGGTTGTATAGAATGCAACCAAGAGGAGGCCCTAGAATCCATTTTCCCATCCCAGTTGGACCAAAGAAATTGACGAATTAGTTTCACTAAGTCATCATAACCTTTTTTGGAAGACATCCAACATGAGGAATAATAAACATCTGAAGCTAAAAAAATATGATTTATCACTTGTGCTCTACCAACCAGGGAAAGAAATTTATTCCCCCAATTAAAGATTTTATTTTTCAATCTATTAATAAACCAACTCCACATATCATGAAGTGTAACCCCTATTCCAAAGGGTATACCAAGATACCTTGTAATCTACCCATGTTTTATTTGAGTCCACTCTCTAGGAATCCATTCTGGAATAGAATTAGGTTGTAGCATTATGAATTTAGTTTTATGATAAGCCAATTTAGAGCCTGAGACCTCATAGTAGATATTTAGAACCTGCTGAAAATTCTTAATTTCAGATTTAGAATTCTAAATAAAGAGTAGACTCTCATCAACAAAGTGAGAGTTTAACACAACCACGTTATTGGGAATAAAAATTCCCTTAATCAAATTCATCTAATTGTATTTTTCCAACAAATAGCCAAGAGCATCAACAACTATAACTTAGAGAAAAGGTGATAAGGGGCAACCCTATCTAATTGAACATTGTAAAGGGAATGTATTAGACATTGTATTGTTGATCATTAGCTAGACATTTTCCTCATTGAACAACATTTGAACATGCTTGCATACTTTAGGAGTGAACCCCAACCACTGTAGCATCTTAATAATAAACCTCCACCACATCCAACCATAGGCTTTATCATAATCAAGCTTGACCAACAATGCATTCTACCTTGTTTATTGAGCCCATTTGCTTATTTCCCAGGCCAATATTAAATTATCTAGTATAAACCTACCACTAAGGAACCCTGTTTGTTTAGGTCTTACAATCATTTTAGCCATCGATTTGATACTAGTGGCTAAGGCTTTAGTAATACTTTTATATGAGGTATTGAGAAAAGTAATAGGCCGCCATCCAGAAATGAGGTCTATATTTTTCCCTTTCAAAAGAAATTTGATTAGACCTTTGTTAATATTTAACCCCAACGATCCTTGATTCACAGCTTCCAAATAGACTAAGTAAAAGTCTTCCTTTATGTGTTGCCACATAGTCTGGTAAAATTCAATTGATAGTCCATCAATCCTTGGGATTTTGTTAGGAGCCATTGAGAAAACAACATGTTCCAACTCCTCAATAGAAAGGTCATAGTCAATATATCGACTATACTCATGGTCCTCTTTCCTAGGAATGATTCCTTTGAAGATATCTTCTAAAATTAATTGGGCATCATCCCAATACAAATCCTCTTTGAAAAGCTTCTCATAAATATCTTGGAATATATTTTTAATCTCAATTGGATTTGTGTAAATATTTCCATTCTCATCTTGAATTGATCCAATATATTCCTTTCTATGTTTGTAATTCAAGTAATTCAAGAAATACTTAGAACCTTTGTTACCCTCTTTAAACCAATGTAATCTAGCCTTGATTTTAGCCCCTTGTCCCCTGTACACCTCAAATTTATGAAGTTGAGCTTCAATGGTAGCTATGAAAGTTTGAAGACTAATATTGTCTGAATTTAAGTTAAGCAACTCTCTTTTCAAGGCTAACTTCCCTTGTAAATACCTTTTTGTACGTCTTCACTACCATGTCACTCTCATAACAAAGGCCCATAAAAAATTAACGCATTGGGAGATAGCAACCTACCACCAACTCCTATAAGAATCATCGTCCTTTGGTTTAGGGATGGAGTTCCAAATTCTGACTAGAGCATCAACACAAGAGGGAATTTTAAGGTGAGATTTATTAAGTTTAAAGGGCATATATGAATTCACATTTGCATAAATTTCTCTAGTAACTTCACAAAAAATAGGGAAATGACCGGAAAGCATAGTAGAATAGTCAACTTTCACAAGGTTCCCCATAGAGTCTTGGATCAAATGTAGATTGGAGGAGATATAAAACCTATCTAAATGACTAAGTTTCCTATTTGCACCCAACCTATAGTTGGTCCAAGTGAACTAGTTAAATTTATGACTAGACATTTTCTTAGTGAAAGGGTCTATAACCCCAATAGAGTTGCGACAAAAAACCCACTTATCAAACTCTTCACTGCTCAACTTTACATGGTTATCCTAGCTACAATCAATATGATGTTCTACCATATTAAAATTGCCTCCAATCACCCAGTTAGCATGAGGAAGGTGGTTAGACATCCATTCCCATAACTCACCTTTATTTTGCAATGTTTGAAGCATAAATTGAATAGAAACCAATGGGTTGCCCATTGATAAAGGTGAGAATCCAAACACAACTATGTGAAAGGTCCTCACCTTTATCAATGAAAAACTTGTTAATCCACGAGGCCAGGCCAATAAACCCTCATTCCTTCTCTATGCAACGTATGAAAAAAAGTTGCATCTCTCCATACGTTGAAAAGAGAAGAGACAAGATGAAAACCATTAATTTTGACCTCATGTAAGAAAACAATACCAAGCTTCCATTTAGCAATAATAGCTTTGACTTCAAATTTGCGGTGAGGGAGAGATAACCCTCTAACATTCCAAGACATTGTTTCAAAATTCATGGTAAAACAAAATTAGAGGAATCCTCTTCTTCTGGCAGAGCATCAAAACTATTAGCAAGTACAATAGAATGATCAACAATTCCATTCTCCTTCATAGCTGAAATGAGAGACCTAGATCTTTGTCTAGCTGGTGGAGATAGCAAAACAGGTCTCCTAATAGGAGAGGGTGATATTTGTCTTTCAACATTCACTGCTGAATTTCTAACCATGTTACATTGATTAATTTGATTTGCATACATGTTTTTGTTTCATTTAAATGACTGCCCAGCTGGCGTTTCAACCATTTTACATTTATTAATTTGATTTGAAGACATGTTACCACCTATCTTTAAAGGTCACCTATCTTGTGTTTCAAATATGTTGCATTCTTATTTCTTTAAAGGTCACTTATCTTGCCCATTTAACTTGTTATCACATTTCTAAAACCTTTAAC
The DNA here is from genome assembly GCA_007258455.2 of Sequoia sempervirens. Classification (NCBI taxonomy): domain Eukaryota; kingdom Viridiplantae; phylum Streptophyta; class Pinopsida; order Cupressales; family Cupressaceae; genus Sequoia; species Sequoia sempervirens. Next base: position 281,019,154 of record VDFB02353493.1, on the reverse strand, counting down.
AAACCTTTAACAAATATTATACCTATCTTGCCCATTTAACTTGTTGTCACATTTCTAAAACCTTTAACAAATATTATAAGTGTTAAGTGGACCATTCGTGCCCATTAGAGGGATTCATGTGAACCACTTCTAATGGAATATGGATCAATGATTTTGACTCAAAAACTATACATTTGAATTTTGATAAAACATCATAACTTAGATACACTTTGAAAATGCTTCCTACTTCTCCTTAGATGAGTAAAAGTGGATCTATAATATCATAAGGCACAACACTTGATTTTGGGGGAAACTCCATAGTTAAGTATCTTGAGTTTTATTAGTGTTGGGATAAGTAACCTCTCGAGGCGTCTTGATGCTTCATTCTTATGAGCATAACCTAGATGTTATAAATGTTAAGCAAATCAATCATACTCATAAGAGATGCCTCTATGAATCATCGCTCTCAATCAATTTAACTCAAGAACTATGCAATTGAATTTTAATAAATCACAATTTAATATGTTAAAAAAATACCTCCTTCAAATTTTATTTTTTACTTTCTTATATATATGTTAATAAAATTTACACAAATCTATTTTTCTTAAAATATTGATTATATATTATAATAAAAATATTAACACAATCATTAAATTTAAATCTTAACTACAATTCAAATGCCATAATATACACTATATTGATGTTTAGATTGTATGAATTTTTACATCAACATTTAAATCATATTAAAAAAAAAAAACACTGCATAATTTTTAATATTCCTTCTATCAAATTCCTCATCCCAACCAATTATTTTTATCGAATATCAAAACTTAAAATCTAATTTAAAAGTTTTAAAACATCTATTTTATTAATAAAATAAAACAAAAACCACTTCGTTTAAAATAAAAAAAATCTTACAGCCATCAAATTTAACAAACTTAACGCAATTATACCAACAAAAAGGTCTCCAGGCGCCGCCATTCAGATGTTTGGTATCACGGCACTCACCCGAACATGCTCACCGTCTATCGCGGGCCCCACCACCAAACTAAACCGGGAGGAAAATCACGACTGCCGAGTTTGCCCGAGCACATTTCACGGCACCAATTTGAACTATAAATATCCCTTGGTAGAACAGTCTGAGACAGTCACATGCCAATTGAAGCAAGCAAAAAATCGAGCCAGAGTTCTCGATTCTCGCTAAGCTGAAAATACATAAATTATATTGTCCTAGACTTTCAAAGCTTATTTTAATTTCTTTTGAGGCTTCAGGCTACGAATCCATCATATTGAAACGTGAAATTGCAGAGATTGCTCAGTCGTGTGGGGTTGGAAGACTTTGTTCCTTGCACTCTAAGAAGTCTGGAAACTAAAAATTTCAGAATTTTTTTTGTTTTAATAGAAATTGATGTTTCAGGTCTTTTCAAGCTGAGATTTCATAAATTATTGTGTTTTAGTAGAATTTGCAGCAGTCTTCGGAGTCGTAAAGCTGAAAATTTCAAAAGTTGAAGTGGTGAGGCTGAAATTTGAGAAAGGATTTTGTTCCACAGATTTTGAAACGTCAGCCATCGGAGCCGTAAAGCTGAAATTTCAAACATTTTTTTGTGCTATAGACTTTGAAGTTTCGTACTTGAAAGTCGTAAAGCTGAAACTGCACGAAATTATTTTGCTCTATAGAGACTGGGATCCTGGAAAGTGGAATTTCAGAAATTATATTGTTGGAGGAATTTTGAAGTCGCGGCTTCGAATCCTACAAAGCAAAATAATATTATAAATATCAATTGGATTTTTAAGGTCATTTGTTCGAATCTCTGTTGGATCTGCATATAATAATGGAGCAGAAAAATGTTTTGATGTCAGCCTTGAGCGTGGGGCTGGGAGTCGGCCTGGGACTAGGCCTGGCGACGGGACGTTCGCAAACTTTCCAGAAATTGACAACGCTTGGAAGTTCCGTCAATTACCAAGAACTCATGGAGCTCGAGCTTACGAATCAGGTTGTTGACGGGAAATCCTGCAACGTTACGTTCGAGGAATTTCCATATTATCTGAGGTAAGAAAAAGACTTGTATGTTAATTTTTACAAATGTGTGTTTACACTAACTGCGTAGGTTTAGAATTGAAGGCTAAAACATAAATCTTTGTATCACAGGACATGTAAGTATTTGGAATTTAATTGTAAAAGAGGAATGCTTTTTTTTGGGGAATGTTTTTTTCTGAATGAAAATGTGTGTTTGACAGGAAATAAGAAGTGTTTGGAATTTAACGCTATATTTTGGTAAAAATATGTCTTTTAGTGCATCAGCTGGAATTCATAGATGTAATAATCCATATTTCAGATTAAAGAAGGCTAGAAGGCTAGTAGCTTGTTGATAGTCTATCCACCAGTTTATAGAAGGTTTTAGGTTTGAGTTCTAACTGGTTTATACAAAAACTAACAAAAATCAGAGTCAGGCAAGAAGCCCTAAGTACAAAAATATAGGGATGTTCCAACAATTCACATGCCTAACTAAACTCAAACCGAAGAGCCTTATTATACTTATGCTCTGTTGGCTAGGATGCTTCTACTCCATAGCTCGTTGTAGTTTGAAATATAGCTTGTTTGCTTCCTTTTTGCTTTGGGTGTTGCAAAGACGCCATTCTAAGACTTTCCTATGATTGTGCTGGGTTTGTTAGGATGTTCTGTGAGGCCACCACCATAGCTATTCGTTCTTTATAGTTACATGGCTTGTTTGCTTGCTTTATGCTTTGGGGTCTGGCAAAGACAGTATCCAAAAGATTTCCTATGATTGTAATGGATACTCCAGACTACCACCATAGCTACTAGTTCTTTGTAATTTGAGGTATAGTTTGTTTTCTTCGACTGTGCTTTGGGCTGAGATTCCATCCTAAGAGCCTTCCATGACTATGCTTCGTAAGTTAGGTGACCTTGCCACCAAAGCAACTAGTCTTCTGGTTATGGCTCGTTTCTTACAACAAATGATTGTTTCTGGAAATGTATAATGTGAATTATAGTCGAGGCATGGCTTGTTTGCTTGCTTTGTGCTTTAGGCTCTGACAAAGAAAGTATCCACTTTTTTTCCTCTGATTGTACTGGGTACACCAGAAGACCACAATAGCGACTAGTTCTTTGTAATTTGAGGTGTGGCTTGTTTTCTTCCACTGCTTTAGGCAGAGACTACATCCTAAGAGCTTTCCATGACTATGCTCTGTGAGTTAGGCTGCCTTGCCACTAGAGCTACAAGTCCTCCTGTTATAGCTCGTTTCTTCCAACAAATGATTGTTTTTGGAAATGTACAATGTGAAAACTAGAGATCGTCAAATCTAAATCAATATTAAAAATTGACCCTGTGTGCGTTTGTTTTTGACACAATTTTTGAAATTTAACATAGTATCTACATCAAGAATAGGAAATGTGCTCACAAAAGTAGCCAAAATTACTAACGTGTAATGTGTAGATTGATTCCAGAGAGTTTGTATTTCATTTCATAGAGCTTGGAGTGCACGTACACCATTCTGTACAATATGTTATCAAAGGAAATTTGAGTCACTTTAGGCAATTCTAAAAGGAAAGGTCTTCTAGTTAAAAATGTTTGTTGAATTTGATGAGAAAATATGTCTATGCATTTTGGAAAAAAAATATTGAAGCTTTTGGTAATTATTATTATCTGTATAGAACTCACAGATTTTCAAAGTTTTTCCCTAGTGTTGCAAATGTTCTGCATTTCACAGTAAAATATAGACACTTTCTTCTAAATTTATTGTTGTATGTAAATCAAAAGATCATAGAACATGTCATAAATACTCTGTTTTTAGCAGGCAAATTTATTGTATTTCAATTCTCATGTTGTTTTATGGTCTGATGAATGTCCTTTCAATGTTTCATTAATTTTCATTTGATAGAAAGAAGATCTATGTTTTGTTGGAATTTTATAAGTGAATGTGAAAAGAATTGAAATTTTTGTTGGTACGTAATGTTGTGTGTGCAGTGAGCAGACCAAAGCACTATTAACGAGTGCAGCGTTCGTTTATTTGAAGCAGGAGCAATTTTCAAAATATACACGGAATCTAACACCTGCAAGCCGCGCAATTTTGCTTTCTGGAGCTGCAGGTTCCATTTCTTTCATCTTCCTTTAATTTTACTTCCTGTTTATATTTACATTTTACTTTGCAGATTCACTTTATATTTGTAAGATTGATTTGGCACTTTCAATGCCGTGAACTTTCCCTAGATAAGCTAAATATTTTTACTGTTAGGAATCTAAGGAACTAAATTTGCACCATATTAAAAGTGCATAGTTCCTCCATCTTCCAAGTATTTGGGAATGGTGGCATTGATGATGTATGCTTTTCACAGACACGATATGAGGTTTTTTAAGTTGTAGATCAATTCCAAAATACATATTTTTTAGCTAACAACTTTTTAGAAGTTTGTTGGATTTTTTTTTTGTTGTTTTTCAGTCACAGAAGAGGAGAGGGAAAGTGTGCAAACCTAGTGATCTACAACCAATCAAACTATATATATTCTCTAGGAAAACATTTCACAATATTGACTGGTAAAATTTGAAAGATAAATTTGCATGGTGTAGACCATATACACTGGTTTTCCACCATTAACAGGGTGCAACTCACTCCAAACATGCAGGATAGTGGTTTTCACAATAAAGGATAGCACCAGTTATAATTGCAGAAGATCAAAATTAACACTTAAAGGCCCCTCTCTTCATGCACATACAGGAAAATATGAGAGTGACAAGCTGAGGTAGCAGTGTAAGACACCTCTTCTATTATTACGATGGCGACCATATGAATTTTCAGTGTGTAACATTAACATAAGCTACACAAAATGAAATAATTCCACTTACTAGATTCTTTTATTTGTGTAACATGGAAATAGAAATGGTGAAATTTAACCTTTCCCTGTTCTGGTACTGGTACCAGCTTTCCTTGTGGCTTAGGGAACTCCCAGGGTTATGTTGGTCACTTATGGCACCTACAAAACATTCCTCCAGCAAGAGCTTCCTTTTTGTCTCTTAACCAAGCACTTCTACACTACACTGCCACACCAGCCGTGCACATATGGACAAATGAAATCTCTTTAAATGTCTAACACCACCCCTTTTGCCGTGTTCTTCCTTGTCCTTTTCTGAAAAAAATTACTTTTACTACTCCTCTCCTTCTCAAGCAGCCTTCTTTTTGCCTTGAATTTCTCTGCTATATGTGGCCAAAGTCGCCACTGCTGTGGTTGTGTATGCTCTTGGCTTTTCTTTCACATGGCCTCTCTTACTTGGCTTTCACATCCACACCAAAGTGCTTTCCTATCCAAAACCCATTCTGTTCCTATTGATTGATAAAATATCCTGTTCTCCTCTCTTAATTGCAGATGCTCTTCCATAATTTTTAGATGCTGCCTCCCACCAAAAATACAGGGGAACAGGTTTACAGTTGGATGTCACACTCTTCTCTCTCCTCAACATATGGCCCTTGTCTGCCCATCTTCAGTTATGCACGCCATTTACATGAGGAAAGTAAATGAAGCTCCTTGGATCAACGAAATCAGGATAACTGTCTGAGGATGATCAAAACGACCAAGTCAGAGCATTTAATTATTCATTTATGTTTTTGGTGATGAGGATTTCTGGTCAACCAAGGATGCTTCTGCATCAAGAGGTCTTTTTAATCCTCACATCATAACTTAACCACATGTCTGATAGAGTTATGGATACTATTGTTGGTGTGAGGGAGACTTGAATATACCTGACCTCTTAAAGTGCTTCCACTATAATTATCTCACAATACATGAGGTATAGAGGAAGCGTTTGTGAAGCAGATTATCTTCACTGTCATTACTAATAAAAGTCACTTTCCGTACATGAGTGAGCACCCACTACAGCAACACATAGATAGCAAAATTTTTGCCACCTTAGAGTTTTTTAAATACTTCTTGGCACAATTTGTACTAGCTTTTACAAATAAAAAGTGCATAATCCCACAACAAGTGGCTAAGAAAACATAATGTTTACTGCCATGCTTCTTTTGGATAGTTCTTGGCACCTTAGTCTTTTGAATACTTGTTGGCACAATCTAGATTCTGTACTAACTTCAAACTAATACTGTCTACATATCTTTTGAAACATATAAATTATACTCTGATCCATGTTGTTGAAACATTATTTTACCAAGTCTTGAGCCTTAATGCGTACTTCTTGGCACAATCATTACTAACTTTTACAAATAATAATTAGTGCATATTTCCACAATTTCCAAAGTAATGACATCAGGTGGCCATTAAAATGTAATGATTACAATCCTGCTTGTTTTGGATAATATTTAGCACCTTAGTCTTTTGAATAGTTGTTGGCAATATATACTAGCTTGAAAGTAATAACCTGTGCATATCGTTTGAAATATATAAGCTGATAGATGCTGTCAAAATGCTTTTAATTGTCATGTCAGAAATTGACCAAGTCAATTTAAAAGATTAAATTTAATATCTGTTATTTTTTATTGAGAATACATGAAATCATATGTGTTTTGCTAAGTTAGTTTTCAATACTGTGAGGCTGTGGTCTAGGGGTAAGTTGGATCCTCACCAAAGAAGTTTAGTTGGAAAGAAAAATTTAACTTTTGTAAAGTCTCGTGTATATTTTGTGACAAATTAAAAAATATGGATTCAGGTTTTTGCAAAATTAATTATTGAGTTGTTTACTTCATATCCTTTGAATTGAACTCATCTTCCATCCACTTAAATGTTTTGTTTCCTGCTGTATGACTTAATTTCACTTTTCAATTGGATCTATTATGTGTTTAGCTTGTACTATAAAGATATTAGTATTCCTCTTCTTTTTCTCTTCTATTCAGTAATTAAAGACAGATGTTGAGGAAACATCTGCAACATTCCCATGATAGTATTTTGTTGGTTTAATAGTACACATGAGATGATACATTGTTTGTTTCTGCTGTCTTTGCTTAGAAGGAAGTTACTAACTCTATTGGCTTCTAGCTAAAGCCCAATTGGTTGGGACACCCTCTTGCCAGATATTTAGAGTTGAGACTATCTATTAGAAAATTTGGCTTAATGGGATTGGGTGTGATCCTTGGATCACCAAGATTACCTAGATCCAACATGCTTATTCCCTGTAATACTTACCTGTAGCCCCCTGAAAAATTCTTCACGTATGAGCTTTAGATTGGGACAAAGGTTAGTGTTTAATCCCTGAGACTTACCATCTAAAAGTAAGTTAAATTAAGAAGCCTAGATCTTATAGCTGGGCCCTAATGTAGCTTTCTCACATTTAAATCTCACATCTCATACAATTTCCTCTGCTTTTGAAAGTAATGAACATCAAAATTGTATTTTCTTAATGTATAATATGTACTGTTTATGTGCAGAGCCCTACCCTCAAACACTTGCCAAGGGATTATCACATTACTTTGCAGCAAAATTACTTTTGCTTGATGCCACTGACTTCTGCTTGAAGGTGTGTAAAAGAAAAACGCTTCTAATGTTTTGGATGGCCGGTGCATTTTATAGTTTGTGGCATTGTTTCCCCTTGGTGTAGATTTTGATATTTATCTGTTGGATCCTCTAGCAATTGCTTCTGTCTAATATTACATGCTAATTTCTGAATATGTTTCTTTACATTTATTGCAGTTGCAAAGGAAACATGGTGGAGGCACAGATTCTGTAAGATTTTGAACCCTGGAATAAGAAAAGCTAGTTATATTTTTCTCTTGCAGCTTAGAAGATATTCTAAGTCCTTGACATGTTTTCTGCTGTTATCTTAACAGGATTCCAAGTCTCTTTCTGAGACTGCATTGGACTGCATGAGTAGCTTTCTCGAGAATTTTTCCATTCTGCCAGGACGTGCAGAACCAAACAATTGCAAATCAGGTTTGTTGCGTGCCACTGGAGTTTAGGAGGTTTGTTTATTTATGCCAGGAGAGGAGAGCACATAGGGATTCCAATGCACTGAGTTGTGGGTACACATGATTGAGTTAGTCCTTATGTTCCAATACTACAATTCCATTAGTCCCAGAGTATACTATATGGGTGCCAAAAACATAGGGATTGCCATCTTAAATCTTTTGGATACGTCTCTGCAAATGTCATGTGGGTGCTAGAAGCATAGGGATTGATACCTCAAATATTTTAAATACCTTTCTAGTTTCTATCCATGTTGAATTTTGGTTAAGATGGATTTGTTATTAATTTGTATTATTATTATTATCTACATGTCATAGATATTACATTTTTTATCTGGTTTTCTTGCAGGTAATCTTTGGCGACAAAATAGCAGGATGGATTCAAAAGCAAGGTATGTAGGTTTTCCATATCCCCAAATGCTATGCTTTCTATCTCTGAATCTCAACAAGACCTTTCGACTACAGTATGCTTAGTATTGTTAACCATTCAGTCATTTTCCACTGACATTTTGTATCTTAATTGTTATAGGGATTCTGAAGGAACAAGTAGCCTTCAGAACAGTAAGAGTGCCTCAGCAACAGAATCTGATTCGTCAAGACTTGGGTCATCTATGACGCCTACAAATCAAAGTAATTTCTTTGAACACTTGAATTATGCAGTGGTGATTAAAAGCTAGACTCTAAAGGTTCCTATCTAACCTCTGAGCTTGCGGTTGCAGCTTCCTTCAAGCGAGCAAATTCTTGGGCATTTGATGACAAATTACTTGTGCAATCTCTTTACAAGGTAAATCTAAAAGCCGAACCTGTGCATTATCCAACATTAATCAATCATTAACTTCCATCACTAGTTATTAAATATTTTGCACAATTTGTGCAGGTTTTGGTTTCTGTCTCAAAGACGAGTCCTGTGATTCTGTATTTGCGGGATGTAGAGAAACTCATGTTCAAAGGACCAAAGACCTATTTATTGTTTCGTAAAATGATAAAGCAGCTTTCTGGACCAATTCTGATTCTAGGTTCTAGAGTTCTGGATTTGGATGAACAAAGCTGTGGAGAAAACAGGGAGCAATTGTCACTGTTGTTCCCATACAAAATTGATATAAAGCCTCCTGAAGACAATACCCAACTTGAGAGCTGGAAGAGCAAACTTGAAGAAGACATGAAGGCAATCCAATTCCAGGACAACAGGAACCATGTATCAGAGGTAAGGTTGCAAATAGATCACAACCACATGGCAATGCAAAAGATTATTTTTTAATGCATCTTCCTGATTTTATGAATTGCTATGTGTTTCTCTTTCTTTTCAATAGGTTCTTGCGGCAAATGACGTCGAATGCGATGATCTGGGTAGCATTTGTTTCGGTGACACAATGCTTCTTAGTAATTGTGAGTTTTCAGGAACTCTTTTCGATCAAATGGCTTAAATGGTAATAGCTTGTACTTTATCTCAAGTGATCCTTTCTAAATTAACAATTATTCTTGTAGATATTGAGGAAATTGTGATCTCTGCCATTTCCCATCACCTCATGAATACGGAGGAGCCTAATTACCGCGGTGGAAGGCTTATTATTTCTTCGCAAAGGTTTTTTTCTAATCTCTTATCCATCCAGTAAAATTATTATGCTTGTTGATTTTGCCACTAAATACATGCAATTTGATGCAATGTATAGTTTGGCACATGGTCTAAACATATTCCGAGCAGGAGAATTAGGTAGCAAAGACACGTTGCAAATGGAGTCCAATGGAGAAACCCCACAGGTTGGATCAACTTGTTCTTTCTTTTCACACATTTGGAATTTATTGTTAGGGATATAGTGATGTTCATCTTCCTTATCTCATTTCTGTCCCACAATCTTTTTTACTTCAGGACCCAACAAATGGGAAGGCTGAAGCAAAAATGGAACCTTCTACAGAAGATAAGTCTGAAGGAGAGAAATCAGATCCTGCTTCTAAAGGGGATGCATCTAAGAAAGAAGCAGATGGGAACCCTCCTGCAGCTTCACCAAAACCAGTAAGTTTACTATTACCCCCTATTGCCATGAATTTATATCTCCAAATACCTCTAGCTATACTGATATGAATCACCTAATTTGTGAAAGGAGGTGGCCCCAGACAATGATTTTGAAAAGAAACTCAGGCCAGAAGTCATTCCCGCAGGCAAAATTGGTGTTACATTTGATGATATTGGTTCATTGGAAAATGTTAAGGAATCATTGCAAGAACTTGTAATGCTTCCTCTGCGACGTCCAGACTTGTTTAAAGGGGGGCTTCTGAAGGTAAAGTCCATGATTTTGTATCAAGAGGAAATAGCGGTTGACATTTTGTATCAAGAGGTATAGTATTTAACAGTAGCCCTTTGTTTTTATATCATATTCAGCCATGCAGAGGCATTCTACTTTTTGGACCACCTGGGACGGGGAAAACAATGTTGGCAAAGGCCCTTGCCACTGAAGCCAATGCTAGTTTCATTAATGTCTCGATGTCTACCATAACTTCAAAGGTACAGACTACACATTTCTTTATTGATTTGCTAAAAAGAAGCAGCTTGTGAATCTGTATGTAAATGAAAAGTTTTACAAGTTCATTACTCTCTAATTTGCAGTGGTTTGGAGAAGATGAGAAGAATGTAAGGGCATTGTTTTCATTGGCTGCCAAAGTGGCTCCTACTGTTATCTTCATTGATGAGGTTTGTCATTGCCTTTTCTAAGATGCCAAGATCTTTTACAATATTCATTGAGGAGCTCTCTGTTTGGGATAGGTACTGTGATAATTTTTGCAATCCATATTTGAATTGTCTTTGCAGGTTGACAGCATGTTAGGCCAGAGGTCTAGATTTGGTGAACATGAGGCAATGAGAAAGATAAAGAATGAGTTTATGGCTCACTGGGATGGTTTACTATCAAAGTCCACAGAGCGTGTTCTTGTTTTGGCTGCAACCAATAGGCCCTTTGATTTGGATGAAGCTATAATCAGACGATTTGAGCGAAGGTGATCCAGAAAACATTACATCAATCTGAATATAACTTTCAAGCATATTGTTCTATTATATGCTAAAGATTTAGAATTGGTTTTGGATTTATGTTAAGTTTGTTTCATCTAATTGTGTATGTCCTTTTGATGGCTTTTTACAGAATCATGGTAGGACTCCCAAATGCTGAGAATAGAAAAAAGATTCTTAAAACACTGCTGGCAAAAGAGAATATTGAGGAAGGATTTGATTTCAAGGAGCTTGCAATAATGACTGAGGGCTACACTGGAAGTGACCTTAAGGTGGGTATTTATGCCCCTTGATTTACTTTCTTATGTCAAAGCAAATCTTTTGATTTCCAGGAAATACTTCATCTTACTTGTGCCAAGAGGCACATTCTTCAGCCCAGATAGGATAAGTTTGTAAGACAACATTGAATGATGCCTTTCAATGCATCGAGGAAGTACTTCATCTTACTTGTGTCAAGAAGCACATTCATCAGCCCAGGTAGAGTAACTTTGTAAGCCAACATTGAAAGATGATGCCTACCAATGCATCCAGGTTAAACTTATGAGTTAGACAATCCCTTTTACCCACTTTCCTGCAACTTCCAATCTAGCCACTTTGAGTGAGATGTTTTGACACATTGTCTTTTGGATATCCTTCAGCACATCAGATATAATTTAAGATGAATCCTTGTCCTAGTGCACACCTTGCTATGCCTGACAGTTTTTTCCCCTGGGATGCAAATGCAGAATATATGCACAGCTGCAGCTTACCGTCCAGTTCGAGAGCTACTAAAGAAAGAACTAGAAAAAGAGAAGGTGGGTTCATTCTGTTTGTTTTCTTTGTTTTTTCCCAATCAATTTTTTATTTATATATAGAAATATGAAGACCTAGTGGAATTCCCTGGTTTTGTCCAGGCTAAGAAGGAAAATATGGAGAAAAAAGAAGGGGAAGAAGGAGAATCAAGTTCCTCTGAACAGCCTAGCAAGGATGGTGAAGAAACAAAATCCTCTGAGAAGCCTAGCAAGGATGGTGAAGAAACGATGTCCACTGAGAAGCCTAGCAAGGATGGGGAAGAAACAAAGTCCTCTGAGCAGCCTAGCAAGGATGGAGAAGAAAAAAATTCCTCTGAGCAGCCTAGCAAGGAAGGTGAAGAAACAAAGGATGAGAAAAAAGATGAAACTGAGGAACCTGCCATTAAGCTTAGACCTTTAACAATGGAGGACCTGAGAGAAGCAAAGAAACAGGTAATTCATAAAATCTTTTTTGAATGACCATTCATTGCAAGGTTATTCAATCCTATCTAATCAGGCAATTTATCTAACAGAAAAAATAACTTGTCTTTTGAACAGATCTCTCCAAGCTTTTCATCTGAAGGTGCTGGAATGAATGAACTGAAGGAATGGAATGAATTGTATGGAGAAGGTGGAAGCAGGAAAAGGCAGTCTCCAACATACTTTTTGTGAAGCACTTGGACTGATTGTATTTTTGACACAAAAATCAAGTTGATCAATCAATCAAGTGCTGAATTGGGCTTTGTTGTGCTTAACCAGTTACTGAATCCAAGAGGACGTGTCAGTTGTCTGTGCTGAAACTCTCTTAGAACCCTGTAAATAGGTTTTGAAAACAAACTGATTTTCTATACAATGCTTGCTTTGACTCTTCTGGTGGTCCAAAGGGAACAACATCAGGCTTTCCAGGAAGAGTCATTTTAATTATTTTCTATGAGGGGACTAATTTTCTCCCTTTTCCAACCAAAATCACAGGTGTGATAGGTTGTTATTTGTCTGATTGTGTCACTAAGTCTTCATTATCAGTGAACTTGGCTAGTGATTAATCCAATCATATAAAGTAGCTGGTTTTCCTCATCTCAGATGAGGTCAACTTTAGTGTTTGAATTTGTTATTTTCAGAACGCTTTTTAATAATAGTATATTTATCCTCAGCTACTGGGGAACTTTTATTATCTATTTTGTCACATTCTAAGCAATTGGGCTTTATTTTATCATGAGTTCATGAAATCTCAACTTCTTTCTTTCAGAGGGAAATTTATGGATTAATGCAACTGCTTTTTTAATCCTGAAAGAATCTTTTTTGAAAATCCAAAGTCTTTATGTACATGTTAATCTTAAATCACAATCTTGAACATAATTAGAACGAGGTCAGCATGATTGAAAATGGCTGCAACCCAACATGATCAGAGAAATTTTAAGTGATATCAATTTGGTTGTTGCTAAATACAGAAGCTAGCTGCTATAAATTCCACAGGGGTTCCAATTGATGCTAGACCCAGAAGCTTGTATGCCTTTTTCCCCCCTTAGAAACATGCAATTCAAGATCACGATTGCCACTTTATCCATGGGCATCCAAACTTCCAATTTCAGTCTCCCATTAAGGCCACAAATCTTTTTGAGGTGCTACAATATAGGGAACTGAACATAGTGTTAGAAATTGGGGAGGAATTGCCCGTAATAGCAGATGTGTGCAACTGCTTTATTTCTGAGGGGTAAGGGAAGCATCTATCATTTACGTATTTACTTACTGATGCCTATTTACATATTTGTTAAATGAGAGCGTTAGAATATTGGAGTGGTGCTGTTTTAATATAATTCAGAATTTCTAACCGCCTTATATTTTTGGATATCTATTGAGTGCTGAATGTTCTTTCTGCCTTATTTTCTTTTGTCTGTTGCATTTGTTTTTTAAACTTATAGTGAGCTTAACAGGTTGTAGATTATAGACAAGAAATGTGCATCATTTGGTATCAGAGCTTCCAAAAATGATGGAAGTACAGAGTTTGTGGGACAGCCTTAGTTATTGAGAAAAGTTCTAAATAACTCAGAGGAGAGCTGTGGCTATGGTTGTGAATGCGGAGGTGGAATTGTTTCATGATGTGATACAGAGGATAACCCAGTTGGAAGAAGAACTAAGACAAAGGTAGATAAAGAAGCAAACAAAATACAAGCAGAGGAAGAAAAATATGAAATATTGGAGAGGTACCTAACCTGGTCGAAGGGCATTCCATGGGCTTATTCTTTGGGCCAAAAGGATGGTTCTACCATCTACCCAAACTTATCTCTTGGGCCTTCTAGGCATTTTGGTTTTCATGGATATTTGGATAAAACTAGCTCTGAACTAGGAGATTCAGAATTTTAAAAATGAGGGGTTGATGAAGCACCACCAAATAGGTTACTGAACAGTGTTAGAAATTGAATAGCAATTGTGTGTAACTGCTCTGTTTCTGAGGGAGAGGAAAAACAGCTATCATCTACATGTTTTTCTTTGATTAGAGAGCCCAAATAAGAGTCATTACTTATTGATTCCTTTTTGGGCGGTAAATAGCAATGCATATTTGTTAAATAAGATTAAATTTAGAATATTGGAACGGCGCTGTTATAATATAATTTAGACCATCTGTAACTGCTCTGTATTTTTAAGAATATTTATTCAGTGCTGAATATTCTTTCTGCCTTATCCGCTTTAGTCTGTTGTATTTGTTTTTTTTAATCCATAGTGAGTTAGCCTAACAGATTGAGACAAGGAGTCTCTGCATCACTTGCAGCCCTGTTTTCCACTTATTCCTGATAAAACGACATTGTCAAGATCTAATGCAGTTAGCGCTTTATCCATGGTAGACAAGAGTCTGCATCACTTGCGGCCCTTTTTCCCACTTCCAATCATGCAAGTGATCAATAAAGAAAATAAGCACTTAATCCATGGTAGACAAGAGTCTCTGCATCACTTGCAGCCCTGTTTCCCACTTCTAATCACGCAAGTGATAAATAAAGAAAATAACATTGTCAAGATCCATTACAGTCAGCATTTTATCCAGGGTAGATAAGAATCTCTGCTTCACTTTCAGCCCTGTTTCCCACTTCCAATCATGCAAGTGATCAATAAGGAAAACAACATTGTCAAGATCTAACATAACTAGCACTTCATCCATGGTCATTCAGACGTTCAATAGGAATCCTCTAATAGGACCGCAAAGATTGTAGGCCATTTTCCCATTTCCAAAAATTTAGAAGTCGTCAAAAAGAAAAATAACATTGTGTAAAGATGTAAACAACCTCCAATTCAAACACAGTCATTTAAACTTTAAGAGACTTCCCCAAGAACACAACTTCCACTGATTATAAAGTGTGACTATTGAATGCAATTTCTGCACACTTAAGATTGGCATATTTGGCACACATTTTTTAACATTACCCAAAATAAATCATTAAACTTGCCCTTGACGAGCCTAAGTTCCACTCAATTCACATACTGGACAGGGCCGTAGTTCCACCATGGTCTGAACCTCGGCAGTTGATATTGTTTGCCTATATTGCCTACTCTCAACCGCTAGACCGCGATCATCAGGACTTCAATCTTCAATCTTGGCTTCAACAGGAGCCTTCTAAGAAAATAGCCAGCTATATCTCATTACAAATCTCGTTTTTTTCTTTAGAGCACATTTATTGCCCGCCCCTTAAGAATTTTTTAGTTTGGCAATTATCTTCATGTGTTTTGCTGTCATATTTAAATCAATCACCAAGAAGCCCCTATCTGCTCAATATAATAATATAATATGGTGAATACCTTTATTCATTTACAAGATCTTTTATCTTGGTTTGAAATTGCAGGAGTTTATAGTGAACTCCTCAAAACTTCACAAGACAAAATAACTTCCACAAGAGAGATGCCAGATATCATTTTATGATTAAGGATGCAAGAGTGTCAAAATAGTCATTACATTGAATATGCCAAAGTACATATGATGCCTTGCTTATTAAGGCAAGGTGGAGAATAGAATTAGACAAAATAATGACAAGTGTCTTAATCCTATCAGATGAGACAATTAAGTCATAACAACCTAAGATCTAGAAATAAAAACTAAGTCTTCGAGAAAGGACCTTAAGACCTAAGTAAACCTAACATGTGAATATGTACCATAATTACTTAGTAAGTGAATTAAGTAGGTACATAACATTTATTCACACCAACAATTCCTTTAAGTGCAACTTAGAAAAAAGATTATGCAAATGACACAAAGATGGGTCTCGACTATGAGGCCATGTTAGGTACCCATGTACATATGCAAATGCAATCTCTCACAAATGAAGAAAAGGAGAAAACCCACTAGGACAAAAATCCTCTCCAAAAGAGAGATATTATACAATAATGATATCCATCACAAATCCAATCAATCTCCATCCACACAAAGGATGACAAAAGAGACCACATAGACCCTCCATAATGAGATAACTTGCTGCAAAGAAACTTTGGAAACACACAATGGAATAACACTGGAATCCTTAATCCAACAAACAAGGAAAGATAATTTTGTTTGCTAGAAATCATATTAGAGCCACTCAAGGACTGAGGTTAGAATCATGATAAAACAACATACCTGATACCAAGGAACATTAGAAAACTCACAAACTAGCACAACCTTGGAATATATGAAGCAACAATTGATTTGGAACTGAAATAAAGTGCAAAGATCAAAATTGCACCCTCCTAATTGTCAAAACATCCAAGTAATCTCCAAAACACCTTTTGGGTCAAAATTAAAATAACGATCAATCTGGAATAGATACAAAAAAAGTGCATGGATGGCAATGTAGAGCTCTTCAATATCTTTCCAACATTGCAAGAATCACGAAAATTGAAAACTATGGCAAAAATTTATGAGCTCGGGAGCCATAAATGGAGATCTGACTTCAAATAGTAATAAATGCTACCAAACAACAAATTTTTTGAAAATAACCTACACCACTATAAAATACACATCGCCAACTTTTCGATGATATCTCGTTTGAAAAATTTTGCCTCCTAGATTGCAAGTTATGAGAAAATGAAAAAAAGGCTTATATGAGAGCAAATGAAAACTAAATAGGCACAAAAGTTTGGCCCCTTAGGAGTTGGCAAGTAGTCCGCCTTATGACTAGGTCGGTAGCTGTAAAAAAAAAGGCTTGCCGCTAAGGGCGGTGGTGCCATCCAGGCAACGAGGGAGCAATTAGTGGCGAGCATGACCACATCGCCCCACCCAACCCAATCATAACAACCACTAACCAACTAAGATAAATCATGATTGCAATATACAATTGACGATAACAATATAAACCAAACTTATATATTTAAAATGAACCTTCGAGCCAATAAATGAGATTTCGTACCGACAGGAAACTGGCGAAAAGATAGCCAATGGGACCGATTGACCTAGTATGATGTATGCAAAAAATACGTCAACCTTACGCAAAAATGATGCACATTATGTCAAATTATAGAGAATATTCACTAAGATTGGTCAATGAAATCTACAAACGCCAACCCTTACGACCAAGTACATATTTGTATGATTGTACGACCTAAAAGCAACCAAAAATAGAGTCCCAAAAAAGGCCTATATGAGAGAAAATGAAAACTAAATAGGCGCAAAAGTTTGGGCCGCTAGGGGTTGGCAGCTGGGCCACCATATAACCAAGTTAGTAGTTGTAGAAAAAGGTCAGCCACCAGGGGCCGTGGCGCCATCCAAGTAGTGGGAGAACAATTAGTGGCAAGCATGCATACCCTACCCCACCCAATCATAATAACCAATGGCCGACCAAGATAAATCATGGTCACAATATAAAGTTGGCGATAACAATATAAACCAAACTTATATATTTAAAATAAACCTTCGAACCAATAAATGAGATTCCGTACCAACAAGGAGATTTGCGAAAAGACAATCGATGGGACCGATTGACATGGTACAATGTACAAATAAAATACGCCATCCTTACATTGAAAGGACACAGATTATGTTGAATTACAAAGAATATTCGCTTGAATTGGTCGATGAAATCTGCAAATGATGACCCATATGGCCAAGTATAGATTCGTATGGTCGTATGGCCTAAAAATGACCAAAAATAGTCCTAAAAAAAATTGATGTTTCTGAAAAGGCCTTCAACAAATGCCTTCATCGTGCAGGGGGCTACAACAACCCCCCTAGGAACCCTTGTCACTACAACTTAGATATCAATGTCGAGTATTCGTCACTATTGGAATAACAATAAAATTGATTTCATATTCCAACAAAAATGACAATTAAAACTTTTAGAAAGAATCTTATAACTTAAGTAAAATTAACATGTGAATATGTCCCCTAATTACCTATTAAGTGAATTAACTAGGTACAAGACACTTATTCACACCAACAAAAATGAATTCTCCATTTGTTTCTATTACCAAATTTTCGCCACAACTCGATTGGTGTAGCTAGTTGAACATTGTTTTATCTTAAGGTGAAATTATAGTTTGAGTTTAAGTGTTGTTTGCATCTTTTATCATTATTCATCAAGTGACAGTGGTGCATTTAAAGGAACAATCAGAATTTCAGAGTGCTATTCAGATGTTCTAGAATTAAATGAAGTACAAAATTGAGCATATAAGTAACAGAGCATTCTAGAATGCTTTCATTTATTTCATGGAATAATTCATATTTACATAGCTTCATTTGATTGCAAGAATCAGAATGATATTACAACATTGCATTGAAATGCATTTTTCTTTTCAAATGAAAAGTATAAAGATGAAATCAAATATCCACACAAGTCGTGGATGTGACTGTCACAATGCACCATTAATAGTACACTACACTATGGAAGATGTGAAAGAAAAATCACATTTAAGTAAACGACATAATCATCATTACCTGTTTTGGCCGATGGTTGATGATGAATGGTGCACCTTTGTCTTCTCAAACTCCGTCGACTTGTAAGAGAAAAGAGGGAGATGTCAGAGGCTCTGATTATGAAGTAACCTATATGAGTCATCAACAATAATGCAGTCTATTATTAATCATACACTGGAACAATCAAAGAAGTACAAAATAAATGAGTTGAAGGAGAAACATCAACATGATCATCATATTCTATTTTTTTTGCTAACATTGTTTGTTTCTTTGTGCAGGTATAGGTAAAATCACGATGCTGATCATTATTCGAAGACCAAGCATGTGGAGAAAAACGAGCTCCCACAAGGGTAGAGCTCGGCATGCTGCCCTATTTATTATAAATGGGCTGATTTAAGGATTATATCATCATGTTCATCAAAAGAAGTGATATACAACTGAAAGAGTAAAGCATAGTTATCTATCGAGCTATTAAACCAACTATGCATTCATAACAATTAGGTGGATATTTTCTGAAAGCTATAGGTGAACAGTGAATTTAACTCGCTCAATTAATTCAGCTGAGTACATTATGTCAAACATTGTTGTATAGTTCATGTTATGTGTTATTTGTTCGTCATGGTCATATATGTCATGCAAGGTTCAGTTCATTAGTGTTCTTTTCACAGCCAAGGATAGTGAATAGGCATACATTATGCTTTAATGAGGAGTTTTGTTTCAATTTTCATCTTAAGAGAAAGCAGATTTACAGAACAGTTTATTAAGAGGAACATAAAAATGCATGAAGAGTGCCAGGCCGAAGCCCAAGAGTGTGAGAGAACAGATATTGCATTCAAATGGTAATGAGCAGTCAATTCCAGTTTGACTGGTAAGGAAAATACAACATTATGAGTTATAATGAGAAAATGATTGTTCCAGAATGATAAGAAATGATCACAGTTTTTTTATAAAATAGAAGGTCTCTCTGAAGTGTTAATCATGCAGTCGAAGTGCACAAAGCTAATCAAGTAAGGTGCAGTCTTTAGAACTACAAGACTTTAATTGAAATTTTTGCATGAAGTCAAAACAGAGTTGGGATACCAGTTGTTTACAAATTTAGTCAAAAGTAAATTATGTGTGCAAAAAGGAAACAACATGAAGTCATTATTCAAGTAATGCAAACAACAGAAGCATTTCCAACATTTGAAGGACTTATGGAGGGTGTTCATCATTAATATTTCTTGATGTACTTTATTCACAAAAAGGCAAGTATGGGAACATGGAAATAGCTTAACAAGGTGTACTGAAAGTGCAGATATAAGAGGGTTTAAAATAAGCTTCTTTCAGTTTTATCATATGGCGGTATACTTGTGCAATGGAATGATACAAATTTTCTAGGTTTCTAAACACTTAAATGCTAAATGTTGAGAAAACTCAAATGCTAAAAGAGGATTAGTTTTTACACAATTATTGAAAATGCAGAAATAAGAGAGGGGTCGAACCCAGTTTTAGTAACAAATGCCAAGTCTAAGTTTTGCAACTGAAAGTGCAAAAGAAACAATGGTGGTCGAGCTAATTTTCATGAGAATATTAAAGACAAATAGATATATTTCCAACTTACCCATATGAGTTTTCTTTTCAAACAGAATATCAGAGTAAAGCATTAGTTATAATGGGTCGAGCCCATAAACTGAATACAAATAAATACACATATTTTGTTACTCTCACAGGGGTTTTTGTTTCTGAAGGCAAATGATACAACAAACAACAAGTACCCACATTGGGGTTTCAAGTGAATGATCAGTTTTTCATTGTTTCCAGCTGGGTGTTTTGTCAGAACAACAAAATAGGGTTCTATATAGTCGTAGCCATGTGATGGTTTTAAGCAGTGATGCAACATAGATGCTTTCTTTTCATAAATGTCAATACCCTTATGATGAAATTTTAAGAGTGCAAAATTCCAAGGAGATAAAAAATGAATGTACAGAGTACCCACGTTGGGGTTTTGTCTTTAAATACAGAAAATACAATTGCAGTGATAACCCATGTCTGGTTTTTTGTATGAGACAACAAGAAACATAAAATGTGAATTTCCTTTGGTGGGTTAGGCTTCAGAATGGAGAAAATACAGTTTTATTCAAATTCCCATATGCGGATATGTCTTCAAATATATAAGAAGGTGGATTTTCTATTTTGGGTCGAGCCCAAAATCTCTAAATAATGCTTTCTATAATACATATGTGGCGGCCTGCACATGGCTATAGAATCTTAAGTGAAGGTGGTCGAGCTTTCTAAAGGAGAGAGTATATATTTTAAACGTAACTCACCACTTCAAGTCTCTAGGAGAATGCTTATACTCACGGCCAAACCCATATTGAAGTCTCAAAGCTCCAAGCAAAGTATCAAGTTCGAGCTTGCATGGGCGGCCAGTGAAGTGAGCACACAGAGGTAAATACAAAGAGTTTAAGCCACAATTTGAGCTCTTTAAAGTTAGCGCAAAGAGGAAAAAGAAATGCATTAGATACTGTGTTAGTCGCGGCCTCAAGGCCAGAATGAACAAAGGCGAAAAACCATAGAATCTAAAACAAATAGCTTACCCTATGCACAATAAAAGAACAATAGAACCCTCGAGCAAGCTCCCTCATGGAGTCTCCCAGACAAAGCCGATTTCGAGCTCATAACGGCCAAGAAGAACAAAGCACAAAAAGGTAAAAGAAAGTTAGAAGAATTGATAGGCCACGACCATGGTGATTGTTCTTGCTTTAGAATGGAGTAAAAGAGCTTCAATACTACAAAAACCGAGCTTACCCATTGAAGAACTCGACTAAATGAAGAGCATGATGAAGTTCTCAAGGCACGCAAGTTCCAATCTGAGCTTAATCATGGCGGCGTGCTCTCAGGAAAAGTTATTTTTCTTAAAAGTGTTGAATGCAAAATGAAATGATTTTAGGGTTTGACCTCTTTTGTCCCATGCCCTAATTCGACCCAACATTATGATTATCCAGAATATTCAATTGTCAATAGCACATGGGGGAATTCGAATTAGGGTGGCTTTCATTATATTTTATTCAAAGTCTTAAGTCTAATGTATTAGAGGGGGCCAAATTCAAATACTTAGGTTGGTCGATACTTTAAGTCTTTAGGGCTTGTGTCTTGTTCCTTAGAAAAATTGAAGATTTGGTATTCATAGTGGATGCTTTATGACCTAGAAGTGGATATTTTTATCACTTAGGTTTTGTATTCTCATAGAAAATCAATTGTCTATTTAGGGTTTTTTATTTTTAATTGATTTTAGAGAAATCAATTGGAGATATTGATGAGAAGATAATTATATGTATTAATATTTTTATGATTTTTTTAGAAAAACAAATATTGTAAGGGAGAGATAAGAATGTTGATTCTTTTTGCAAAAGATTTTATTATCTTTAATTGCAAAAAATAGACAAATTGTAAAAATTTGCAATCCTGTAAAGCAGAATCATAAAGCAATCTTTTATAAATTGTTTTATGATTTCTTGCTATTTTTAGCAAATTCATTTTGACTTCTTCTCTTGGTCGGATTTGAGTCTTATCTTGGAGAGATAAGGTGTTTTTTGGGATTTTAAAGTAGATTCGGCTTATTTTTAGAGGCTTGATAGTTTGATCATAAAAGCAGTATGCTTTTATTCAGGTTTTGAGACAATTTGAAGCTTTTTTCCTTGAGCTTTTTTGTGAGCTCAAATTAGGGTTTCTTGAGAGTCATGTCTTTGAAAGACTTAGTTTTTTGTCTCTCCTTCTCAGTTCAGTTTTCAGTTCTTGCTCATACACATTTTTGAGCTTGTGAACCCTTTTGTACTCAATTTAGAATTATTCAATCTTTTAGTTTTAATAAAGTAGTAGTATTCTCCTTCTCATTTCTGTCTCAGTTTTATAATAGCAATTTGATGTCTTTGTGGTTCAAATCAGAATCCTTTTATGTCTTACTGTTGTAAGTTGTGTTTCAGAATTGCATAGTTTCAGGTTGCCTATTGTATTTCATTTAGGAATCTTCATGCAAAATACTGATGGAAGTATGTGCTAGTGGGATTGTGAGATTCATTGTGATAGAAAAGTTGTTGTGAGTGTCAATGTTTGAATTTCATAACTTTAAGTGAAATACTAGTTAGATTCAAGTTTTGTTGTCAGTCCATCTTTCTATCATTTTTCCCAGAAGTTATTTAGAATAGGATTTACCATTCAGAGAACTAGCTCACTCTGGAGATTCCTTCTTCGCTCATATCACCCACATCTGAAGGAGGTTTCCATGTTTCAGTAGGTTGCTGAATCTTGCATTCAACAGAGTGCAACTCTATTGACAATAGTTTTTGGCACGCCCGGTGGGACTCTGAAAGTTTTTTTTCAGAGAATTTTTTAATATTTTTTAGTTTTTTGTTTGGTGTATGTAGTAGATTTTCTAGCCTTCTGAAGGCTCATTACAATATACTTGGCAGCTTCGATTTCTGATTTCTGCATGCTAGTGTAATCTGCGCATAAGAAATATTCAAACAAGATCAAGTACAACACCATTCAAATATCAAGAGTTGTCCCCACCACGAAGAAGAGGTAGAACAACAAGGAGGCTTTTTGAAACCCCTGCAAGATTGAAGTCTACTCCTCCTGTTCTCGGTGCCTTAGTTTTGTCACCAAGAGTACCGGTTCCAATCTCACAAGTGTTGCCAATAGCAACACCACCAAGACAACACCCATTCACACCTTTCAATGGAGGTACCCCGTTAAATATACTTTAACACGATGATATTCCGGTTGCAGCCCTTAGAGGTTTACCATACTTCACTGGGGAAGATTTCACTACACCAGTCGAGCACATCCGTGACGTAGCCACGTTATGCTCAGTACACAATATCACACAAGAGAATGTCACACTAAGGCTGTTAGCTGTGTCACTTAAGGGCAAAGCATTGCAGTGGTTCAGAGGCCTCGCAACCAATTCAATCATGACATGGGATGCATTAGGTAACGACTTATACCAACATTTTGTTGATAAATCTGACTTGTCTTTATTAGAGTAGTTGAGCACCATTCAAAGGGCGCCAAACGAGCATCTGGCTGACTTCAACTATCGATTTCAAAGAACCTAGGACAGGATTCCTGCAATGGTAAAGCCCTTACTAGCACACACTTTTTTGTTTTACTTAAAAGCTCCAAATAGTAAAATTGCAGTTATGACTCAGTCTATGGGTAGGCTAACACTTCCTAATGCCTACAATATAGTCGTTAACACTGAAAATTGCCTCATT
Source organism: Sequoia sempervirens (assembly GCA_007258455.2). NCBI lineage: Eukaryota > Viridiplantae > Streptophyta > Pinopsida > Cupressales > Cupressaceae > Sequoia > Sequoia sempervirens. Next base: position 280,995,361 of record VDFB02353493.1, on the reverse strand, counting down.
CAAGTTGGAGACATAGCCCCTAGACCTCCTATGCCTTTGTTTCCAAGATACAGCCTCCTATTCCTGCTGCTATACCTCCTTTGGCTGCTATCCCACCTATTCCAACAATAGGCTATCATAGTGCAGCCCAAGAAGTTGTTGTCCCAACCCTAAATCTAGAGATGCAAGAGCTTAAAAGCATATTAAAGACCTTCGACAACGATCTTGTGACTATAAAAAAGCACCTAGACCTCCTATGCCTTTGTTTCCAAGATACAACCTCCTATTCCTATTGCTATACCTCCTTTGGCTGCTATCCCACCTATTCCAACAATAGGCTATCATAGTACAACCCAAGAAGTTGTTGTCCCAGCCCCAAATCCAAAGATGCAAGAGCTTAAAAGCATATTAAAGACCTTCGGTAATGATCTTGTGACTATAAAAAAGCAAGTTGGCCAAGAACATAAGCCTTATCAAGCCCCTTATCAGCAAAACCAGCAAAATAGGCCTGCTTTTCAAAATGATTATCAAGCCCAACGAAGGAATTTTAACCCTAGGCCGTTCCAGCCATACAATCCAAATGCAACCAGTATGTCAAAAGAACTTGTGCCACAAAATAATATATCCCAGGATTGTTATTGGTGTTACCCATGCAATCAACCCCATAACCAATCAGCGTGCGCCAACAGAATGAGAAATCAGGCCTTAATGGTTCAGAATAACTACGTTGTTTCAGAAAATGTTGCAGATCAAAACCAAGAACAACAAGATAACCTAGAGGTTGCCTTGCCGAACTGGCAGAGCTTTGAATTCTATGGCGTGAACGGCCAAAGTCAACAAAATTCTCCTATTTTGGCTAATACCAGGTCAAAAAAGAGAGCTATGGATCCAGGACAACAAGCTAAAAATTTACAGCAATAGCTTATAATCAGTAAATAGCCTATTTTATTAGATGTTAATGCTGCCACACAGCCTAAAATGCAGATTCTGCAAAGAGGGCAAGAGATACCTAACAAGGAGCTGTAAAAAACGCATTCTTAGCCTTTGCAGAGACAAAATGAAGCTGCTGTCACAAAAAACCAGCAGAAGGTAAACTCTTCATCATTCAATATAATTTAGCATCTCAAGAAAACCACTGTCAACATGTTGATATTAGATGCTTTACAGCTTCCAGGGAAAAAAAGTTTACTGCAGAATGCTTTGGCTAAGTTGTCTATTTCTAAAAACGCTAGTCAAGGAGTTGCGAAGGTCGTGCTTGCTAATGACCTGGAGGATAAGAGTGAATAGAAAGCAAAATAGGTAAATCCACCTCCGTTCTATTTAAGTTTGATCATTGGCGATAAAATTGTTCATAATTGTATGGTTGATTCTAGTGCCAGTAGTTCACTCATGCCTAAGAGTTTAGTTGATAAGTTAGGTCTTGTTTACGAGCCTAATCTTCAGAAAGGCATAGTGCAATTAGATGGGTCTATTGTTAAGACTGCTGGTATTATCAATAATTTAGCTCTTACCTTGCACGCATCCCCAAGTTTTTTTATTCACCAGGATATTCATGTCATAGACTCATCGCCGCACTTTTCCATTTGTCTCTCAAGGGATTTTACAACCAAGTTGGGTGGGTTTTTGTCTTCTGATTGGTCTCATTTATTTTTTAGAACAAGGTATGGTACGAAAGTGACCATAAAGTCCTAGCCTCTCATCAAAGACCATATCGAATCATACTCACCAAATCTTATAAACGCTAACCTTTACGCCACCTCTACACTGGAGGATCAAACCATGACCTCAAACTATAGCACCCATGTAGACAATATCAATCTAGATGAATGGGCAACCGAAGATCACGAGCTTGACCTGTTCCAACACACAGATGAGATAGGATTAGGAGTCTATATGATTCAAGAGCCTGATAGCGATATGCCTAATCTTTGTAAAGAGGAAGAATTGTCTGCAGAAAAGGAGAGCAAGCTTTGGAAGCTTTACTTTGATGGTTCGAGGAGCAGTGTTAGCGCTAGGGGTGGAGCTATGTTGATATCGCCCGAAGGAGATAAATATTTTTCACCTTGCAGATTTGCTTTCACCTGTTCAAATAATACAACCGAGTACAAAGCGTTGGTGCATGGCCTTGAATGGGCCCACAAACGAGGTATTAAATGCTTGCAGGTTTTTGGTGATTCAGAATTGGTTGTAAATCAGGTTAGAAATTTAAATGCTACCAAGAATGATTTGCTAAAGAAATACAAGCATCGTGTATGGGATTTAATGGAGGATTTTAATGCTTTTAACATCATGTCGATTCCTCGTAATCAAAATAAGCATGATGTCAAGCTCGCTGCCATAGGAGCCCAGTTTGATATTCCCAAGGAGATTCACAAAGTAGAGTCATGACAATATGTGAAAAAGTGGTCAGACCTTCTGTACCTGACAATAATGTGAGCTGGAAAGTTTTTGACAGCGATGAGCAAATCGTAAATTTTCTGATTGCTGAAGTTGAGTTCGTAGATGGAAATTAGCAAAAATGGCAGCAACAATATGATAACCAAATTGTGCAGTTGAAGACTAATAAGCTGCCAAAAGGATTGGTGACATTGGAATCTGTGTTTAACTTAGATGACCAAGTGCGTAAGGACAAATGCAACTTGACTGTTAAAGAGGAACATTATGTAGCCATCAAAATCTTCAAAGGAAAGCTTCTCAAGCTGGGAAAGGTATGTAGTCAAGACGAACAACAAGCCTTTATTCTGTTATGTCATAGATTTAGTGATGTTTTTCCTTAGGAGTACAAAGACTTGAGAAGTTTTAACCTTGAACTAGCCCAACATACCATTGAACTTGAACCTAGTGCAAAACCAGTAAGATAGAAGGAGAGACCACTTAATCCCAAGTTAGAGCACCTTATGAAGGCTGAACTGAACAAGCTAGTTGAGAGGTATTATTTTTCCTATCAAACACACCTCTTGGGTGTCAAATTTAGTGCCAGTTAGGAAGAAAAGTGTGGAAATCAAATTATGTGTTGATTTCCAAGATTTAAATAAAGCTTCATTGAAAGACCATTACCCACTCCCTTCCATGAAGCATATTTTACAAGTAGTTTCTGGTTCTAATAGATTTTCTTTGCTAGACGGTTACTCAGGTTACAACCAGATTCTGGTGAAGCAAGAAGATCAGTTCAAAACAACATTTACAACCAAGTGGGGCATGATGGCCTACAAGAAGATGCTTTTCGGCTTATCCAATGCTGGAGCAACTTTCTAGCGTGCGATGGATATAGCCTTTCACGACCTCATGAACAAGTTCGTTCTGGTATATCTAGATGATATTACTATTTTTTTAGAAATGCTAATGAACACCTTGATCATTTGGAGCATATTTTCAGAGGTGCAGAGAGTTCGGAGTGTCTCTCAATCCAAAGAAGTGTATATTTTCATTGCACGAAGGAAAACTGCTTGGACACATTATTTCAAAGCAAGGTATTTCAATCGATACCGAAAGAGTTTCCACAATTCTTGAATTGCCATTACCGGCTCATAAGAAAGACTTGCAAAGCTTTCTTGGAAGGATAAATTTTGTGAGGAGGTTCATATCGAATATCGCAGCCTTGCTGTAGCCTCTCACTTCTATACTTAAGAAAAACATGCCATTCAGTTGGACCAAAGAAGGCAAGAGGAGCTTCGAGCAGATCAAGGAAGCACTCACAGTCGCTCCTACTCTCGTTAATCCAAACTTTGACAAAGAATTTATTCTATATGCTTTTGGAGGAGTTGATACTATTTCAGCTATGTTATGCTAGTAAAACGATGAATGCTTGGAGCAGCCTATAGTGTTTTTCAGCCAAGTATTGCATGATTACGAGGTAAAATATTTTTTTGTTGAGAAGCATGTTTTTGCTATTGTAAGAAGTTTAAAGAAATTTAGGCATTTTCTATCCAATAGCAAGATTCACTTGCTGGTAGCTCATTCAACTATTAAGGATTTTCTGCTTAACAAGGATATTAATGATAAGCATGTTGGTTGGGTTACTAAAGTAATGGAGTTTGATGTTGATATAAAAGTAACCAAGCTCGTTAGAGGCAAAGGTTTGTGTGAATAGATTGCTGGAAATGGAGATAGCAGTTTAAATGAGGCTGCAAATACAAAAACAGTGCTAAATAATGATGTTGCAGGTGTTGTTCTAGCATCTCCTGCTACGTGGTTGCAGTAGATGATGCATTATTTACAAATTGGTGAGTGCCCTGAAGGCTTAGATAGATAAAAATGAAGGTATTACAGATTACAAGCCATTCCTTATGCAATCATTGACGATATTCTTTATAGGAGAGACTTTCAAGGTATCTTATTGCGTTGTATTTAGCCTGATCAAGTTGACAAAATTTTAACAGAGTTTCATGATGGACCTTCAGGAGGTCACTTTGCTGTGAGAACAACAACTTTGAAGATTATGCAAGCTAGTTATTACTGGCTAGATTTGCTTAAAGATGTTATTGCTTGGGTCAGAAAATGTGAGAAATGTGCTTTATTTGCTGGCAACCAGAGGCTTGCACCGCTGCCCCTACATCTGATTCAGGTAGAACAACCCTTTGCAAAGTGGGGCTTAGATTTTATTGGTCCTATTAATTTGCCTTCAAGCATGGGTCATAAGTGGATTCTTACTACCACAGATTATTTTACAAAGTGGACCGAAGTTGTTGCCTTAAAGGAAGCAAACGAGACTTCAGTGCTTAATTTCTATCAAGATCTCATATTGAGATTTAGTGTTCCAGATTCAATCATTTCAGACAATGGTTTAGCTTTTATTGGTTTGAGAATTTTTGACTGGTCAGTTAGAAATAACATCTATTTGAATACGTCTTCCAATTATTATCTGTAAGGCAATGGACAGGTGGAATCTACAAATAAAAATTTGATTCGGATAATTAAGAAGACTATTGAAGATAATCAAAGGACGTGGCACAAAAAGCTGAAGTTAGCCCTTTGGGCTGATAGAATAACTCCTAAAAGGGCCACTGGTTGTTCTCCTTTTGTTTTAACTTATGGTAAAGAGGCTAAGTTACCTATTTCAATTGAGTTGCCAACCTTAAGTTATGTTAAGGAACTGGAGTTGCTGAATGAACAACCTCTTGAGGTGAGGTTTGCACAGATGGTAGAGCTCGAAGAAACCAGAAAGGAAGATCTTAGGCAGCTGGAGATACATCAAGCTCAAATGAATAATTATTTTGATAAGAGGGAAATACCATGTGATTTCATTGTTGGAGATCTAGTTTTCAAGTGGAGTGAATTTAAAAGCAAACCTAGACGACATTCCAAGTTTGATGCAATGTGGGATGGGCCTTATGTGATCACAAAATGCAAGGAACACAATGCATTCCAACTTTCCAAGATGACTGGTGAGGTACTGTCTATCCCAATTAAAGGGATCCACCTCAAGCACTGCCTCTGAGATAAGTTATCTCATAGTTAAGTAGAGTAGTTTGAAAATAAGTGTGTTTCACACATTTACTTTTAGTAGTTTTTCTTTCTCTAAGTGTTGTTGCGCATGTTTTGTTGGCCATCAGGGCCTGTTAGTTTACTTTAAGTTCTATTTTGTTTCTTTGCTACTATTTAGAGTGTTGTTCAAGTTTCTTAGTTTCAAGGGGGGGAAGAATTGACTCCACGCCCAATGAATTGTTTTAAGGCCACTTATCTATGCTTAGCAGGCAAGCATATAGCAGAAATCACCAAAATGTTACCAAATTTTTGCCACAACTCGATTGGTGGAACTGGTTGAACATTGTTTTATCTTAAGGTGAAATTATAGTTTGAGTTTAAGTGTTGTTTGCATCTTTTATCATTATTCGTCAAGTGACAGTGGTGCATTTAAAGGAAGAATCAGAATTTCAAAGTGCTATTTAGATGTTCCAGAATTAAATGAAGTACAAAATTGAGCATATAAGTAATAGAGCATTCTAGAATGCTTTCATTTATTTCATGGAATAATTCATATTTACATAGCTTCATTTGATTGCAAGAATCAGAATGATATTACAACATTGCATTGAAATGCATTTTTCTTTTCAAATGAAAAGTATAAAGATGAAATCAAATATCCACACAAGTCGTGGATGTGACTGTCACAATGCACCATTAATAGTACACTACACTATGGAAGATGCGGAAGAAAAATCACATAAGTAAATGACATAATCATCATTACCCGTTTTGGCCGATGGTTGATGATGAATGGTGCACCTTTGTCTTCTCGAACTCCATCGACCTATAAGAGAAAAGAGGGAGATGTCAGAGGCTCCGATTATGAAGTAACCTATATGAGTCATCAACAATAATGCAGTCTACTATTAATCATACACTGGAACAATCAAATAAGTACAGAAGAAATGAGTTGAAGGAGAAACATCAACATGATCATCATATTATGTTTTTTATGCTAACATTGTTTGTTTCTTTGTGTAGGTATAGGTAAAATCATGATGTTGATCATTATTCGAAGACCAAGCAGGTGAAGAAAAACGGGCTCCCACAAGGGTAGAGCTCGACATGCTGCCCTTATTTATTATAAATGGGATGATTTAAGGATTATATCACCATGTTCATCAAAAGAAGTGATATACAACTTAAAGAGTAAAGCATAGTTATCTATCAAGCTATTAAACCAACTATGCATTTATAACAATCAGGTGGATATTTTCTGAAAGCTACAGGTGAACAATGAGTTTAACTCGCTCAATTAATTCAGCTGAGTACATTATGTCAAACATTGCTGTATAGTTCACATTATGTGTTATTTGTTCGTCATGGTCGTATATGTCATGCAAGGTTCACTTCATCAGTGTTTTTTCCATAGCCAAGGATAGTGAATAGGCATACATTATGCTTTAATGAGGAGTTTTGTTTCAATTTTAATCTTAAGAGAAAGCAGATTTACATAATAGTTTATTAAGAGGAACATAAAAATGCATGAAGAGTGCCAGGCAGAAGCCCAAGAGTGTGAGAGAACAGATATTGCATTCAAATGGTAATGAACAGCCAGTTCCAGTTTGACTGGTAAGGAAAATACAACATTATGAGTTATAATGAGAAAATGATTGTTCCAGAATGACAAGAAATGATCACAATTTTTTTAAAAAAGAGGTCTCTCTGAAGTGTTAATCATGCACTCGAAGTGCACTGAGGTGATCAAGTAAGGCGCAGTCTTCAAAACTACAAGAATTTAATTGAAATTTTTGCATGAAGCCAAAACAGAGTTGGGATAGTATTTGCTTACAAATTCAGTCAAAAGTAAATTATGTGTGCAAAAAGGAAACAACATGAAGTCATTATTCAAGTAATGCAAACAGCAGAAGCATTTCCAACATTTCAAGGACTTATGGAGGGTGTTCATCATTAATATTTCTTGATGTACTTTATTCACAAAAAGGCAAGTATGGGAACATGGAAATAGCTTAACAGGGCGTACTGAAAGTACAGATATAAGAGGGTTTTAAATAAGCTTTCAGTTTTATCATATGGCAATATACCTGTGCAATAGAATGATACATATTTTCTAGGTTTCTAAACACTTAAATGTTGAATGTTGAGAAAACTCAAATGAAAAAAGAGGCTCAGTTTTTACACAATTATTGAAAATGCAGAAATAAGAGAGGGGTCAAACCCGGTTTTAGTAACAAATTCCAAGTCTAAGTTTTGCAACTAAAAGTGGAAAAGAAACAATGGTGGTTGAGCTAATTTTCATGAGAATATTAAAGACAAACAGATATATTTTCGGCTTACCCATATGAGTTTTCTTTTCAAACAGAATATCAGAGTAAAGCATTAGTTATAATGGGTCGAGCCCATAAACTGAATACAAATAAATACATAGATTTTGTTACTCTCACAGGGGTTTTTGTTTCTGTAGGCAAATGATACAAAAAACAACAAGTACCCACATTGGGGTTTCAAGTGAATGATCATTTTTTCATTATTTCTAGCTAGGTGTTTTGTTAGAACAACAAAATAGGGTTCTATACAGTCGTAGCCATGTGATGGTTTTTAGTAGTGATGCAACATAGATGCTTTCTGATGGCGTGTCCGATGGCACAACAACGTGCAAAAAAAAAATTGCTATTCTATTTCTCTTGAAAGAGAAAGACAACACATGAATATCTTAGCTCCCAAGGTCTTTATAGTTGGTTCTCAACTATGCTGATGTTGCTCAATGGTCGATGTAACAGTAATGTTCAAGGGGCCTACTGGTGTTGAGCTTCTGGATTGTTCTAAGATCAAGCATGAAGTTAAACCTATTTTAACTGGAGTTTTAAAAGAAACAGAAAAAGATAGATCAAATCTTGTAACTGAAAAGAATAATAATTCATCCAACTTAGCCAGACTTGTTACCTTTCAAGGAATTACTAAATGAAATTGGAGAACAAAATAAACTTGTGATTGAGACATAGCTTCACTCATCCACAGTGCTAATCTTAACAACAAATTGTATATCACTATTTAAACAAAACATAAAACAAAACTTCTTTTCTTGAAAGCTTTTCAAATCAAATGATTAACCCAAGATGAAAACCACTCTGGAACACAATATAAAATAGATTAAATCTGGTTGCTTCTACTGTTAGTGAAATAGATAAGCAACATTTACAAATCTGGCACAATCACCAGTGTATAGAAAACCTATGATTTCAGATTGTTTCCATCTATACTAAGAAAACTGGAAGGATACATTACTAGCTTCTGCTGATTCTAACTCCTAACTAAGAAAACAAAAGAAGCTTCCATTACAAGAATCAAGATGCAACTCTGTCTCTTCTATCCTTTAGAAAATTTGTACTCTTGAAAAATCTATCTCTAGACCTATCTACTCTGTTATCTCTTCTAACTGTCTCTATTCTTCTAACTCTTCTACTCACCTTCTAACCCTTTACAAAGAGGCAAGAATGCCATATATACAGAGTGTACCCAAAAAGAATGCACTGGCCCTTGTTTTAGGGTTTACAAAATATCCTACTTCAGAAAAGGTCACACTTAGATCTATTGAATAAAGTTGGTTCGGCCTTAAATGCGCATCCATGTTGTCCATGTCGGTGAAGGGTTGATTCGGGGATGACCTAAAATATTTTGCAACTATATCATTAACTCCTACGCCTTCGTGTCCATCTTCGAACTTCCATGCTGAGCTGCCTTGAATGCTCTTAAACATTACCATTAATGTTGAGCTACCTTTTCCAGCAAATCTCATAGCTGTCATTGTGACTCGCGGTTTCTTCCCTCTTCCTTCAGCCTTCTTCTTGCTCCAGAACTTATGCCGATATCATCTCCTGTCGGTGAGACTAGCTTCCTTCGCTGAGACATTACACCGAAGTCGTGCCCTTTCATCGAGAGCTTATTTCATTTCTGGGAGACTTCGCTTAGTCGGCGAGACGTTACACCGAGCTCAACATGCTACACCGAGGGCACAAAATATGTTGGCGAGACCCTATTGGGTCGGCAAGACTTTTCACCGAAGTTACCTCCCCTCGCTGAGACTCTCTAAGTCGGCAAACTTTATTCCTTCAGCCAGACATCACATCAAACTTACATCTTTCAACGAGACTTTACTTGCGTGGGCAGGACTTCTCTCTGAGGCCCTCATCTTTCAATGAGATTCCTTGAGAAATATCATAATGTACATGACTTAATCCTGCAAAAAAAGGTCTCCATTAGTCCCCAGAAGCGTATAAAATATGTTATAATAAAATACACTATTTCTTATGATTTCATTCAATTTTACTATGCCTTCAAAGTTAGACAAAAGAAACCAAACCCCAGCAGAGGTGGAACCAAAACAGAACCAGAAACAACACCTAACCCTAAAACCGGCATGGGTAGGGCTAAAAAGAAAATGGAACCGGGACCGGAGTCGGAATGGGAACTAACCATGGAAATAATCACCACTTCCAAGTTCAGCCCACATTCCAGCTTTGTGCACACAAAAGAAACCAAACGTGAGGGACAAAGATGGAAACAAACGCAAGCGAGATCGGAGCAAAAAATCAATCTCGGGCGAAACACAATGGGGGCGGGGACGGAACTAAATTCGAGATTGAAACTTCTTCAAAGTTTCAGTTTCAGATTCCATCCCAATCCCGCCTCCGACAACATACAAAGAGACGACAAAAGAATGAAAAAGAAAAGGGGAAAGGAAGAAAAACACCCCATGACCAACAAAAGGAATAAAAAAGCAACAAAACCAGACACGTGGAACCAGGACCGAGACCAAACCCGAACCAAGAAACTTCTCCAAGTTTCTAGCTCGGATTCCGTTCTAGACCCACCTTCAATGACACCTAAAAAAGACAAATAAAAGGGGCAAGGAAAAGAAGAAGGAAGTGGAGAAAATACCCCACGACAAAACAAAAGGAATAAAAAAGAAAATAGAACAAGACATGCGGAACCGGGATTGGAACAGAACCTGAACCTGAAACTTTTGAAAGTTTCAGGGTTCAGTTCCAGTTCCGGTTCTGGGTCTGCTAGAACACGAAAAGACCCAAGGAAAAGGGGAAACCCCCAAGACACAGGGCATAAAACGGAGAGGGAAAACGACCAACCACAGAAGAGACAAAGGGAAAGGCGGAGTCAGGGCTGGGATGGAACGGAATCCGAAACCTTGAAGAGTTCAATGCTCTGATTTAGCTCCAGACCCAGATCCAACAGAATAAAAGAAAAATGCCTAAGGTAGAAAACCAAAGGCCAAAGGGAAAAGAAAAGAACAAGGGGGACCCATTTTTTTCTAGAATAAAATGGGGCGGTTATGCAAGGCATAACAAATGGTGACTTGGCTGGGAAAATGGTTTAAACATTTTCAAGAAACTGAAGGATTCAGCTACCCAGAACTCCTAGTTTATGAACATCACAACTCCAGTTGGGTCAGTTTTAACAACCAAGGTTGAGCTAGAATCTCAAATGTAAATCAACAATGGCTACCCTTGAATCTATGTGTGTGCTTTACTGTGTATCACCCTTTTATAAAGTTTTCATCACCTTTCGAACAACAATGTGCAAGATTTGGGCTACATGAGTTGATTCCCTTTAGCTGTCGTGCAATGACATCCCGGGCATTGCTCCACTGCCAGTTAGGCGTCAATAGCCCCGACGAAGATACCTCTAGTTTTCTCACAACATTGCTCTACTGCCAGTTAGGCGTCCATAGCCCTAGTAGAGATACTGAAATCACCCATTCATATTGAGTCCTCTTTTCTCTTTAAATAGTTCTCCCCTTTTTGTTTTCTCATAGAGTTTCAGATATTTCATTCAATTTTTTTTCTCAATATGTCAGATGTTTAACATCTGTTTTGGGTTGAAAACTACTGTGGACCTCATAACAACACTTGGGAGATCAGATTTTTCACTCATATCTTACAACACTATCATCCTAGGATAAATATACCATTACAAGAGGAGATGATCTTGATGATTCGTGATAGATTCAGAGGGAGCCATTGAAGGTTATTTACTCTGTACCTTGTTTTCAAAACTTTCCACAACTCTTATTGATAATGGGAATAAAACAAGAGTTTAGGACAAAATCACCCAATCAGCAAACATAAAAATATCTAAACCACTTCCGTCCTAATAACCAAAGCATACTTTAGATAACAACCCACTTATTCAAAGATGGAAAGAACAGAGAAGTCCAAAAGAACAAACAAGACAAAAACCAAATAGTAAAGGAAACGAAAGAACAAAAAGAAAGAATAAACAAACAAACAACAAAACTATTTACAAACAGAAGCAGACAAATTATTTACAAACAGAAAACAAACCAATTATTTACATAAAGAACAACAAACTAGCAAGCTTTATGACTTGGAATAGTGTTTAAGGAACTGTCCATTGACAGGAAAGGGAACAGGTTCTCCAGTTAAACTACTTAGTCGAAAAGCATTTTCTCCTAGGATCTCAACAATCTGATAGGGTCCCAACCAGAGCTTTTTGAATTTCTAGTGACTACCCTTCTTTTCACTAGCTTTATCCCATAGAAGCACAAGGTCTGATATCCTGAAAGCCTTAATTTTGGCTCTTTTATCAAACCAACGTTTGACAATAGCCTGATGTCTAAAGAATTGCTGCAAGGCGACATCTCTCTGCTCTTCTAATTTCAACAAAGCAACTAATCTTACCTCTATCCTATCATCACTAGAGTAGAATTTCTGCATGAACTCAAGGATAGGTATTTGCAAATGAATACGGAACATAGGCTCTTTCCCATACACTAGTTTAAATGGCGAAGTCTTTAAAGCAACCTTAATCATAGTCCTATCTACCCATAACGCAAACCTTAGTTGGGTGTGTCAGCCCCTAGGGTTTTTTTCTAATAGTTTCTTAATTACCCCTAAGAGATTCTTATTGGTTGACTCTGCAACTCCATTTCCTTGTGGGTAATAGTTCAAAGAATATTTTAAGATAATTTTGTGATCATATGCCCAAGAAATGAACTCAGTAGAAGAAAAGGAAGAGCCATTATCACATACCAATGCAAAGGGAATTCCAAACCTAGTTGTGATGCATTCGGTGAGGAACTTGATCACTACCTCCATTGTGTTGTTCTTGTAAGGTATAGCCTCTGTCCATCTTGTGCAGTAATCAGTGGCAGTCAGAATAAATTTGTGTCCTACAGAAGAATTTTGGTTAATGACCCCGATAAAGTCCAACGCCCATTGGGAAAATGGTCTTACCTCATAGACAGGCTGCAATGGCATGGCTGGATGGCATTCCTTTGATGTAGAAATCTAACATATGTGACATGTTCTTGTATGTTGATGGGCATATTTGAACACACATGACCAGTAATAACCAGATTTGAGGATCTGGTGTGCCAATGAGTCTACAGAACCATGACCTGTGCTATGTTTCCCATGAAATTCAGTGATCATGTGCTTAACCTCTTGCTGATCAAGGCATCGTAGATACACTCACTCAAAATTATTCCTGTATAGTAGTCCTCCTTTGAGCATATAATGAGAGCTCTTCATTCTCAACGCTCTCCTTTGAGTGGCATTCATTCCCTCTAGACATTGATTATTGAGAATGAAATAGATGATATCAGCATACCAAGGGTTGTTGGAGAAGGACCGAGTTGTGTATTGTTGTAAAATGATGTTGTCACTTGCAGTCACCATGGACTTAGACATGCCTGTACCTCTGACAAGTTTCATAGGGCATATTTCCAGGTCGAACTCCTACAAAATGGCCATCCATTTCCCTCGTCATTCTCCTAGTTCGCTCTGCATAAGGAGGGATTTCACAGCAGCATCAAGAACTACAACAATGATTTGACTTTAGAGAATGTAGTGCCTGAACTTCTTCACAACTCTGACTAGCACAAAAGCTTGTTTTTCAAGAGGCGGATATTTGATTTCAACATTCTTGAATGGGGAACTCATGAAGGTGATTGGCCTCTCCTCTCCCTCTTCTCTTCGTTGAGTTAGGACAGCTGCACACGAGTGTTTAGAGGAAAAAGAATAAATATAAAACGGCCTCAAGTAGTCAGGGCTAGTGAGGACCGACACTTCTGAAATGGATTGCTTAACCTATGAAAACGCGGCCTTTGCCTCATCAGTCCATTCTGTTTTGGCATCTTTCTTCATCATTTCATTCAGTGGTTTTACAATTTTTGCAAAACCCATGATGAACTTTCTCACAAAGTTAATCTTTCCAAAGAAGGATCTCATCTCCTTCTTACTTCCTAGCATGGCGATCCTCAGAATGGACTCAACTCAGTCTGGATCGATTGATATTCCCCTTTCTGAGATTATGTGTCCCAAAAGCTTCCCTTCAGAAACCCTGAACAAACACTTTTTAGGATTCAAGGAGACACCATACTAGATACATCTTTGAAGAAATTTGGCTAAGTTTATAGCATGCCTCAATCTATCTTTGGAGAACACTATCAAGTCATCCATGTAAACAATAATGCATTTACCGATTAAGTCCTTGAATGCTACGTCCATGGCACGCTGAAAAGTTACTCCAGCATTTATCAGACCGAATGGCATTCTTCTGTATGCAAATGTTCCCCACTTTGTAGTGAAGGTTGTCTTCATTCTATCTTCACAGTTAACCATTACCTGATTGTATCCAGAGTAACCATCCAAGAATGATATCATTTGAGATCCATTGACAGTTTGCAAGACCTCATCCAGAGAAGGAAGTGGGTAGTTATATTTTTCTGAAGCTCTATTCAGATTTTTGAAGTCTACACATAGCCTGATCTCTTCATTTTTCTTATGGACTGGGACCAAGTTAGCCACCCATGTTGAATGTCATACAAGGAAAATTATCCTTGTAGAAAGAAATTTTTGGACTTCTTTGAAGATCAGTGTTTCGATCAGGGCGTTGACAAGGCACTGTTTCTGTCGAAATGGCTTAACTTCAGGCTTCAGAGGAATGGTATGAGTTATTACAGAAGAATCAAATGTCTTTAGATCTTCATACCCCCAAGCTATCACAGCAATATCCTTCTTTAGTGCCCTCAGTATATATTTTCTGATTGCTTCAGGGCAAGCTTTCCCTACGTAGACATTTCTTTTAGGGCCAGAATCAGCTAGGTTAACAGTTTCATATTCACCTCATTTATCTTCAGCTGATATCTTCTCCCGAGCCCTTGGGTCTGAATCAAAAATTCTTTCCAAAGCCACCATTCCCTTGGGGATGCTATTACTTTTTAGATTGAGGACCCCTTCTGTATCACAATCTCCAGGGTTCCAATCTCCTTGATCCCTGTTGGACTCATCAATGATTTGTCCTTCAAAAACATCCAAACTTGCTAGAAAAGCAAGGATATGTTGATCATCATCGAAAACTTGAAAGTTCCTAGTATTATCAGGAACATCAGGGGCGGATATCAATTCCACTGAGAATTTATTAAGCTTGGAGCCTTGCATAGGCTCTAGAGTACTTGCATCAACAACTAATGAATCAACTATCTAATTTTCTTCTCTAGGGATTAAGCTAATCCCAAAAGCATCGAAGTCCTCAATTAAGTTCCATACCTGATTTCTATATGCTACCAGCCTTTTATTGTGACATGTGTATTAGCTGCACACTTGCTTGATAACAATCTCTGAATCTTCTTTGACCATAAAGGCCGTGAATTTCTTCTTATGTGCAAACATTAGCCCCAAAATTAGAGCTTCATATTCTGCTACGTTGTTAGTGCACCCAAACTGCAGCCTGTAAGAAGCAAAGAAAATCTTTCCTTTCAAGATGGTTAATTCAATTCCAATACCACAACCTATTTTGGATTTGGATCCATCAAACGTACGGGTCCATAGCTGCTCATGAGCTAGGGTTGATCCTTTGGAGGTTATTGTGGGAATTTGGATAGGATGAGTCAGAGGTGGGGTTGCTTGATCTTTTGCATTAGATATAGGGAACGGGTGTTCAATAGGCTCTTTAGATACAATTTCCAATTCTTGCATAGCTATATCATATAATCTATGGCTATCCTTCTGACAGTCACTTGTGGCTTTGGTTAACCCCTTGGGTTTTGGTATACTCATGAGTGCAGGGATGTCGAACAAACCTTGGGGTTGTTCTTCATCCATATGCTGATTCAGAAACGTGTCTGGGGTAGGTTCAATTTGAAAAGGAACTTCCTTTGAAGGTATCTTATCCCTGGTTAACATCATTTCCTCCTCGGCTTCAAATGAGAAGTGATTTTCAACGGTCTCAAGGTGACTTAAGCTAGCTCCCTCAGCTTGGGAAACATGATTTAAAATGTCAATGCAGGGTTGGCAAGTCAATTCAGAATGATTTTAGTAATGCACCCTGCACCAATTAGGGAGTAGGAGACTCTGCAAATTGGTATCTTCCCCTAAGAATAGCTGATCCTATTGTAGCTTCTTGATCAATGCTTGTTGGTTTTCATTGATCACGGAATCAAGGAATTTTGGTATTGGCAATCTTTTAGGATCAGGAACAGAAAAGGTTAAAATTTCATCTTGTTTATAAACCCCTATCCCAGTTTCAAAATAGGCTACCTCATTGGAGAAATCATATTCAGTGATGATATGTTTGAGGTGAGGTCACTTTCAATCCTAATCTGCGTAGGAATTCCCCTCCATGGTAACCACATATGTGAAAAGTCAAGGGAGAGATATCCCCCTATACCTTTCATCAAATCTCTACTCAACAACATACCATAGGTCTCGGGAATGTCTGCTACTTGAATATCTATGTTGGTTAGGATCCTAGGGTCAAATCCCACTTGCACATGTATGTTTCTTAATTCCCCCACTACATTAACATTTGTTTTGTCAAGTTGGATGACCTTCTTGTTTGTCTGAATAGGGTTTAATCCCAATTTCTTGCATACAGAAAATGGCATAGCATTGCCAAAAGTCCCTGAATCTAACAAACAATTATGTAGATTCTTTCCACAAATTATTAAAATCAAAAGAAATGGAGTACCTACCTTGCTTCTATACAATATTGCATTCATGTCTGTAGCAGGTGCCACCTTATTTTTCCCTTTTGATTTATCAGTTTTCTCCAAATCTTTCAGCACTATCTCCCTTTGAGCAGGGCACCACTTTAAGATGTCAAAGTATGACAAAGAAGTTTTCTGTTTCTACATCTCAAAAACAATATCAAATTCTGTGTTACAGCTTGCATTACCTTTGAAAACACCAGGATAATTACCTTTGTTATGGAAGTCAGGTGGGCCTTTTGGAAGAGGAGGATTGTTATCAACACTTTGATTCAGAGGCATCATGTGATTAGGTGGTGCTGATGTGGTAAACAAACCCTTATTTTGTTTCCTTAGGAAGTGTCCTCCCTTTGTCTGAAAGGCTTGGGCATCATACATATCTTCCTCTGGTTCATTCTCACTTTGCATTGGGAATGAGGGTTCTTCTTCAAAGAGGTCATAAGCCATCGCTATATCTACTGAGTCACCTCCTTTATTTGAATTCCCTTGGAATTTTTGGGCATCTTCCTGTGCCATCTTGACAATTTTCTCCATTTTAGGGAAGTTTACCTCAGAATGAGTGGCAGTATCATGCAGCCTGAACCAATTAGTCATAAAATTAAGGTCAGACACATTTGCAGTATGTGACCTCTCCTCATTAGCTTGATAATTATGAGAAACTCCACCATTGTTGGGCCCTGTATTCCATTGTCGGTTGTTACTTGGTCTCTGGTTGTATCCTCTATTTTGATTTTGATACCCTTGGTTAGAGGAGTTTTGGCCTTGATAACCCCTTTGGTTGTAATTGTTATGATTCTGATAATTACCCTGATTGTTATTGTTCTAATTAGGATAATTACCTTGGTTCTGAGAAGGGTTTAATCTAAGTTGAGCCATTTCATTTGTAACTTGAGACAGTGTTTTCTTCAAGGTCTCTACCTCGTTTGTGAGTTGGACTGTCTTTTCACTTTCAACACTCTTATCAATAGGTGGCTGACCACCATGATTTGGTGTTCCAATTTGGTTGTGATGACCATGGGGACTTTGAGGAACCTGTGATTGTTGAAAGAAGTCAGGAGTCCCACCAGCGAAGAATGGCACATGAGGTTGAGTTTACAACTTAGGCATAGGCCCATAATGGGAAGGAGACATTCCCGGGACAGTATTGAATAAAGGAGTTGGGCTATGCATCTGATATCCTATTGGAGGAAAACCTCCTCCCAAACTTCCTTGTTGAGAGCTAATTTGTTGTTGCAGCTTGATAGCCAAATGGTAAACTTTAGATAGAGAATCAATATCTGCCGGCTGATAAGTCCTTTGCAGGAATAAACTGAGCAGGGGGTCTATAACTCTAAAGTATGCTTGAAGGGCACTATTCTTAGCAACTAGATAGGGGTCTTGCAGTCTCATATACATTCATTGAAACCTGGTATTGAACAAGGGAAAAGGTTCACTTGGCTCCTTCCTAATAGTAGCAAATTGGTGGAACAGAATGGCTGGATCCACATAGATTCTGAATTGATTAATGAAAGCATTCTCCAGGTTTGTCCAGCTCAGAATAGAACACTAAAGAAGATTAAGGTACCAGTTGTAAGCCATATCCCCTAAGGAATAAGGGAACGACCTACAAACTATGTCATGGCGGGCTATCTGAGCCCTGGTACAAGCATCCTTAAAAGCTTGTATGTGCTCTTCAACACTCCTTGATTCGCCACGAATGTACTTGGGACAAAATTTCTCAAGGTTCTTAGGCATATCATGAAAACCTCCAGGAATAGTCCCCAATGGAGAGGGATTATTTTGAAAGAATTCCATTGGTGGTGGTGGTGGGGGTTGAGCCAGCTGTTGGATGGGTCGAACTAGCTGTGATGACAATTGAGATGGATTTGGTGGTGGATTGATAGGTATCCACTGGGGTATTGGTGAAAATCTTGGTGGAGTGAGCAGGGCTGACAAGGGTGGTATGATGGATGAGCCAGTCTTATGATTCTTGTACTTTATTGGGGTCTTAAGTTCTATCAACGGTGGTGGACTTTCAATTGATCGAAGAACTCTACGGGACCTTTATGGTGAGAAAAACCCAGTATTATCCAGGTTGCCCTTCTAGGCCCTCCTTCTAGTGCCAGTTCTGTTGGCGTGTTTGATGGCACAACAATGTGCAAAAAAAATATTGCTATTTTGTTTCTCCTGAAAGAGAAAGACAACACATGGATATCTTAGCTCCCAAGGTCTTTATTGTTGGTTCTCAACTATGCTGATGTTGCTCAATGGTCGATGTAACAGTAATGTTCAAGAGGATTGCTGGTGTTGAGCTTCTGGATTGTTCTAAGATCAAGCATGAAGTTAAACCTATTTTAACTAGAGTTTTAAAAGAAATAGAAAAAGATAGATCAAAGCATGTAATTGAAAAGAATAATAATTCATCCAACTTAGCCAGACTTGTTACCTTTCAAGGAATTGCAAACTGAAACTGGAGAACAAAATCAACTTGTGATTGACACACAACTTCATTCATCCACAGTGCTAATCTTAACAAATTGTATATCACTATTTAAACAAAACATAAAAAAAAAAATCTCTCTTTGAAAGCTTTTCAAATCAAATGATTAACCCAAGATGAACACCATTCTGGAACACAATATAAAATAGATTAAATCTGGTTGCTTCTACTGTTAGTGAAATAGATAAGCAACATTTACAAATATGGCACAATCACCAGTGTACAGAAAACCTATGATTTCAGATTATTTCCATCTATACTAAGAAAAATGGAAGGATATATTACTAGCTTATGCTTATTCTAACTCCTAACTAAGAAAACAAAAGAAGCTCCCATTACAAGAATAAGGATGCAGCTTTGTCTCTTCTATCCTTCAGAAAATTTGTACTCTTGAAAAATCTATCTCTAGACCTGTCGACTCTGTTATCTCTTCTAACTGTCTCTATTCTTCTAACTAACTCTTCTACTCACCTTCTAACCCTTTACAAAGAGGCAAGAATTCCATATATACAGAGTGTACCCAAAAAGAATGCGCTGGCCCCTGTTTTAGGGTTTACAAAATATCCTACTTCAGAAAAGTTCAGCCCTTAGATCTTTTGAATAAAGTTGGTTCGGCCTTAAATGCGCATCCCTGCTGTCCATGTCGGTGAAGGGTTGATCCAGGGATGACCTTAAATCTTTTGCAGCTATATCATTAACTCCTACGCCTCCGTGTCCATCTTTGAACTTTCATGCCAAGTCGCCTTGAATGCTCTTATACATTACCATTAATGCCAAGCTACCTTTTCCAACAAATCTCACAACTATCACTGTGACTCGCGGTTTCTTCCCTCTTCCTTCGGCTTTCTTCTCGCTCTAGACCTTATGCTGAAATCATCTCCTGTTGGCGAGACTAGCTTCCTTCACTGAGACATTACACCGAAGTCGTGCCCTTTCGTTGAGAGATTATTTCATTTTTGGGAGACTTTGCTTAGTTGGCGAGACATTACACCAAGCTCAACATGCTACACCGAGGGCACAAAATATGTTAGGGAGACCCTATCAGGTCGGCAAGACTTTTCGCTGAAGTCACCTCCCCTTGCTGAGACTCCCCGAGTTTGCAAACTTTATTCCTTCATCTAGACATCACGCTGAACTTACATCTTTCGACAAGACTTTACTCAGGTCTGCAGGAATTATCTCTGAGGCCCTCATCTTTCAATGAGATTCCTTGAGAAATATCATCATGTACATGACTTAATCCTGCAAAACAAGGTCTCCATTAGTCCCCAGAAGCGTATAAAATATGTTATAATAAAATACACTATTTCTTATGATTTCATTCAATTTTACTATGCCTTCAACTTTAGACAAAAGAAACCAAACCCCGACGGAGGTGGAACCAAAACAGAACCGGAAACAACACCTAACCCTAAAATCGACGGGGGCGGGGCTAAAAAGAAAACAAAATTGGGACCAGAGTCGGAATGGGAACTAACCATGGAAATAATCACCACTTCCAAGTTCAACCCACATCCTGGCTCCACATGCACAAAAGAAACCAAACGCGAGGGAAAAAGATGGAAACAAATGCAAGCAGGATCGGAGAAAAAAATTGATCCCAAGCGAAACACAACGGGGGTGGGGGAAAAATTAAATCTGAGATTGAAACTTCTTCAAAGTTTCAGTTTCGGATTCCATCCCGATCCCGCCTCCGAAAACATACAAAGAGATGACAAAAGAACGAAAAAGAAAAGGGGAAAGGAAGAAAAACACACCGTGACCAACAAAAGGAATAAAAAAAGCAACAAAACCAGACACGTAGAACCGGGACTGGGACTGAACCCGAACCAAAAACTTCTCCATTTTTGTGGCTCGGATTCCATTCCGGACCCGCCTCTGATGACACCCGAAAAAGACAAAGAAAAGGGGCAATGAAAAGAAGAAGAAAGGGGAGAAAATACCCAATGAAAAAACAAAAGGAACAAAAAAGAAAATAGAACAAGACATGCAGAACCGGGATCGAAACAGAACCCGAACCTAAAACTTTTGAAAGTTTCAGGGTTTGGTTCTAGTTCCGGTTCTGGGTCCGCAAAAACAACATGAAAAGACCCAAGGAAAAGGGGAAACCCCCAAGACACGGGGCACAAAACAGAGAGGGAAAACAACCAACCACAGAAGAGACAAAGGGAATGGCGGAGTTGGAGCCAGGATGGAATGAAATCTGAAACCTTGAAGAGTTCAATGTTCCGATTTAGCTCCAGACTAGGATCCGACAGAATAAAAGAAAAATGCCTAAGGTAGAAAACCAAAGGCCAAAGGGAAAAGAAAAAAACAAGGGGGACCCATTTTGTTCCAGAATAAAATGGGGTGGTTATGCAAGGCATAACACTTTATTTTCATAAATGTCAATACCCTTATGATGAAATTTTAAGAGTGCAGAATTCCAAGGAGATAAAAAATGAATGTACACAGTACCCACATTGGGGTTTTGTCTTTAAACACAAAAAATACAATTGCAGTGATAAACCATGTCTCGTTTTTTGTATGAGACAACAAGAAACATAAAATGTGAATTTCCTTTGGTGGGTTAGGCTTCAGAATGGAGAAAATATAGTTTTATTCAAATTCCCATATGCGGATATGTCTTCAAATATACAAGAAGGTGGATTTCCTGTTTTGGGTCGAGCCCAAAATCTCTAAATAATGCTTTCTATAATACATATGTGGTGGCTTGTACATGGCCATAGAATCTTAAGTGAAGGTGGTCGAGCTTTCTAAAGGAGAGAGTATATATTTTAAACGTAACTCACCACTTCAAGTCTCTAGGAGAATGCTTATAGTTGCGGCCAAACCCATATTGAAGTCTCAAAGCTCCAAGCAAAGTATCTAGTTCGAGCTTGTATGGGTGGCCAGTGAAGTGAGCACACAGAGGTAAATACAAAAATTCTAAGCCACGGATCAAGCTCTTTAAAGTGAGCACAAAGAGGAAAAAGAAATGCATTAGATACTGTGTTAGCCACGACCTCAAGGCCAAAATGAAAAAAAGGCGAAAAACCATAGAAGCTAAAACAAATAGCTTACCATGTGCACAATAAAAGAACAATAGAACCCTTGAGCAAGCTCCCTCATGGAGTTTCCCAAAAAAATCCGAGTTCGAGCTCATAACGGCCAAGAAGAACAAAGCACATAAAGGTAAAAGAAAGTCAGAAGAATGGACAGGCCGTGGCCATGGTGATTGTTCTTGCTTTAGAATGGAGTAAAAGAACTTCAATACTACAAAAACCGAGCTTACCCATTGAAGAACTCGCCTAACTGAAGAGCATGATGAAGTTCTCAAGGCATGCAAGTTCCAGTCCGAGCTCAATCATGGCGGTGTGCTCTCAGGCAGAGTTATTTTTCTTCAAAGTGTTGAATGCAAAATGAAATGATTTTAGGGTTTGACCTCTTTTTTCCCATGCCCTAATTCGACCCAACATTATGATTATCCAAAATATTCAATTGTCAATAGTACATGGGGGAATTTGAATTAGGGTGGCTTTCATTATATTTTATTCAAAGTCTGAAGTCTAATGTATTAGAGGGGGCCAAATTCAAATACTTAGGTTGGTCGATACTTTAAGTCTTTAGGGATTTTGTCTTGTTCCTTAGAAAATTGAAGATTTGGTATGCATAGTGGATGCTTTATGACCTAGAAGTGGATATTTTTATCACTTAGGTTTTGTATTCTCATAGAAAATCAATTGTCTATTTAGGGTTTTTTATTTTTAATTGATTTTAGAGAAATCAATTGGAGATATTGATGAGAAGATAATGATATGTATTAATATTTTTATGATTTTTTGAGAAAAACAAATATTGTAAGGGAGAGATAAGAATGTTGATTCTTTTTGCAAAATATTTTATAATCTTTAATTGCAAAAAATAGACAAATTGTAAAAATCTGCAATCCTGTAAAGCAGAATCGTAAAACAATCTTTTATAAATTGTTTTATGATTTCTTGCTATTTTTAGCAGATTCATTTTGACTTCTTCTCTTGGTCAGATTTGAGTCTTATCTTGGAGAGATAAGGTGTTTTTTGGGCTTTTAAAGCAGATTCAACCTATTTTTAGAGGCTTGATAGTTTGATCATAAAAGCAATATGCTTTTTTATGCTTTTATATAGTTTTTGAGACAGTTTGAAGCCTTTTTCCTTGAGCTTCTTTGTGAGCTCAGATTAGGGTTTCTTGAGAGTCATGTCTTTGAAAGACTTATTTTTTTGTCTTTCCTTTTCAGTTCAGTTTTTAGTTCTTGCTCATACACATTTTTGAGCTTGTGAACCCTTTTGTACTCAATTCAGAATTATTCACTCTTTCAATTTTTATAAAGCAGCAGTATTCTCCTTCTCATTGTTGTCTCAGTTTTATAATAGAAATTTGATGTGTTTGTGGTTCAAATTAGAATCCTTTTATGTCTTACTGTTGTAAGTTGTGTTTTAGAATTACATAGTTTTAGGTTGCCTGTTGTATTTCATTTAGGAATCTTCATGCAAAATACTGATGGAAATATGTGCTAGTGGGATTATGAGATTCATTGTGATAGAAAATCTATTGTGAGTGTCAATGTTTGAATTTCATAAATTTAAGTGAAATACCAATTAGATTCAAGTTTTGTTTTTAGTCCATCTTTCTATCCTTTTCCCCAAAAGTTATTTAGAATAGGATTTACCATTCGGAGAACCAACTCACTCTGGAGATTCCTTCTTCGCTCAGATCACCCATATGTGAAGGAGGTTTCCATGTTTCAGTAGGTTACTGAATCTTGCATTCAGCAGGGTGCAAATCTATTGACAACAGTTTCCATCCTTGCACTATAAGGTGACTTGTTTAAAGGAAAGTGCTCCTGTAGAGTTGTGTTATGAAACCTTAATTTTGCATTGTGATATCAAGATCATTATTTGTATTCAAGGTCAACCACACTATGATAATCTACTACTCTTTTTTATATTGAAAAAATAAATTACAAGAATGAAAGCTACCAATAGGTAGCTAAAAGGAAGAACTATACAACCAATAATAACTCAACAACTAGGGCTGCAAGACAAATTCATAAAATTACATAAATTTTATAAGATTTTTAGATTGACTAAGCTTATTAAAGAGCTAAAACTTCAAAACCAAAAATAGCTTATTTCCCATTTAGATCTGCTGGCATATGGCTTCTAGTGTTGTCATTGATGACAACTAAAGTAATTGATCTAGTCTGCATTGTAGTATCTAACTACACCGGAAGACAGAGTGAAGAACAGGGTATCTGGTTGAAGTTGAATTCGTCAAGTGGTTTGCATTATCAGTTTAACAATTTTGGTTGTGGATATCTGGGAAGGTAGTTGGATATATGAAATGTGTTGTTCTTGAGTTTTGTGTTGTCGCATCAAGTGGTGTACAAGTTATGGGATCCAGTCGTTCAATTTTTTGTTCATCAATATATGAAGGTCGACTAAGTGAATGTAAGGTGTTGTAGATGTTTAAGGCAGAATTTTTTGAGGTATTTTTGTGTTGGAGATTTTTTTTTGGGTCCTAACTATGCTATGGCCGACTTTGGTGGATGCGCATTAAATTTTATTCATGATTTGAGCTGACAGCTAGAAGATATTTTCTATTTTATTGAAGCTGACATATAGCAATTGAATTCTTAATAGCGGATATATATACGAGATCGATTAATTCATTTTGGTGTGTGTGTGTGGTGTTCGATATGTGTGGATGTGTATTGTGAATATCAAAAGAGTAGTTAAGCGATTTTCATTTGTGCAAATGAGGATTTTGTGAAGCGAATTTAGGCAGAGCAGAGTGAAGTGTAGAATCAAACAAAAGGTCTAGAATCTAATCCATGAGCCTAACCAGAAATGTAATCAAATATTTATAGATGCTATTTTCTTAGTTCAACCTTTTGATGTAATCCAAATATTTTGTAAGGCAGTGAGCCTTCCTGATTTTGAGCAATGAGCTCTAGGCAGTGTGCTTGAATGCAAGTGCATTCCCCATTTTGTAAAACATTTATATTTTGAGTACTCAAATTGTGGATTGACCTCCACCGTGGTTTTTCCCTTAACTGGGTTTCCACATAAAAATCCTTGTGTTATGGTGTTGTGGCTTATTGTTCTATGTTCATGCATATTTATTTTGATTGAATGTTATAGGCACTTGAAGAGAACATATTAATAATGTTGAAAATTGCACAACACTGATTCACCCCCCCTCTCAATGTTGCTTGAGTCCAACAAGATCATGATTAAAAATCACATAGAAGTCTCTAAACATTGCAAATTTTTAGCAACTTTTTCATTGATTCTTGATAGACCTAACATCATGAACGCTTTGCTACCGTATTGAAATGATAGATCAAACACACAAAAAATTATATCAAACCATTGTTGTCTAAAATTATTACAAACATAAAAATAGGATATTGACATTTGGATTTGATATTTTTGAATGATCTTACATTGCAATCAATATGAACTTATAAAGCCTTTATTTTCCCTACCAAATACCCAAAACTACTTATGAGAATGTAACTCCAAAAACCAACTATTGATTTATTTATTTAGTAACTCAAAACTAAAATTTAATTATTAACATTTTAATTTACTTTATTTATAACTACCTCCCTATCTATATACTAAAATATATAATTATTGACACAATATTCCAACATTCATAATGGTACAACTTGCACAATGAAACATATAATAGGAAATATGATTCAAGTGCTTAATTTTATAATATGCCACTTTGAGGGGGAAACCTCCTAATCCACTTCAAGGGGGATACATCCAATAGTCTCGAATAAGAACATAATACTCAATATGATGATAACAACTAGCTAGTGATTCCTATATATACCTAATTATGTCTTGGCTACCACCTAACCTAACTTAGATACTTAAATATAACCCTTAGTATGACCTAAATACCTATATATAATTATAATAATTCTTGTGTAACTTAGTTGAGATATAATGCAGTTACAAGCTGACTACTCATAACCCAATACACACTACAGGATTAAGGCCTAACATTGCCCCTTTTTACAAGAGATTTTTTTTTAAATGCTAATCAGTTGTGGATGCTTCAACATAAAATATTCATATTCATTATGTTATTTCTCTTCTTGTTCTTGTTCTTATTTTTCTTCTTCATCTCTTATTTTTCTTTTGCTTCTTCTTCTTCTATTGTGTCGTGTTATTGTTTGTACTCTTGTTCTTGTTCTTGTTCTTCTTTTTCTACTTATTGTTGTGAAGATCTCACTTTCTAAACAAATATATAATTTCACTCATATGTAGCCTTGGGAGTGAATTTGGTGGAAACCCTAATTTTTTAATAATTTACAAAATAAAATTTAGTCAATTTCAAATTTTTATTGTAGCTTAATATGACTTATATAGAAATTTCCAAAAAAACTTCAATAATTTCACCAATTTTTATCCTTGAGAGATAATTTAATGGAAGACTTAATTATTCAACAAATTACTTCTATATGCTCCAAATTTCTTTAAATTAGGAATGTAGGTGTATAATTTTTTCCCTTCAACCCTAAAAAAATTAGGAAAATATTTGATTAATTGAATCCTTGGGAGTGAAATTTATGGAAATTTGAATAACTCCTTTAATGATACTCCAATTTATTTTAAATTTATACCATAGTAGCTTCAATACGATATTAAATAACTCTTTAAAAATTAAATTTTCCAAAATAAGAGAGGTTTGCACTTCACAAAATGACCTCCATTTAATTTTTTTTTTTTTATCTTGCATTCACAATTTTGAGATGATGCTCTAATAACACTTATAATATTATGACTTAAAAAATGAAGAATATAATAGGAAATTTTTTTTAATATTTAATAATAATATTCCAATTCAAGTGGGCAACCTTTTAATCTACTTTAAGTGTATTCCTCTAATAGTATTCAATGAGAACATAATACTCAATGTGATGATAATAACTAGCCACTACCTCCTCTATATACCTAATTATGCCTAGGATGCCACCCATGCAAACTTAGATATTTAAATATAACTACTAGGATGAAACAACTAATTATTATAATTACCAGGATGAAACGACTACTTATTTATGATTATAGTATTGATTATGTAACTTATTTAATAGCTAAGGTAGCCACAATTCAATTACTCATAATCTAATACACACTGTAGGGTTAGGGTATAATAATTTCTACCAACATTTAATAGTTCCACAACAATCCACATGGTTTTAATACAATAGTTATGCATGAAGGGATACTATCATCTTGTAAACAAAGGGTTGAGTTTGACAATCCACTCCAAATTTTCATGTTAAGGTGTTCATGACTCACACTATAGCAAAGTCTGATATTTTCTAGGTGAATCACAAACCAAAGGAAAAATAAGGTCTAGTGAAGTCCTATATTCACTAGGTGATCCCCCAAGACAAAGTAGCGAAATGAGAAACACACAAGGTCTAGTGAAGTCTACTATTTAATACCGAGAGTTATACTCCTCGATAACTTTGATAAGGTGCTACAAAAGTGATCAAGCTGCTATGCCAATGCAACACTAAGTTCATCATGTGTGAATAAAGTGAAGCACAAATTCCAATGTTAACACATCACTAAGTCCAATGCATATGAACAAAGTGAAGCAAAAATTCCAAACTCACCTAAGAAGGTGCACAAACTCACCTAAGGGGGTGCAAAAATGACGACAAGACAAGGCCAAAACCTCAAGGGGTTCTATAACAACACCACCACAAAAGATGATTTACAAAAATAATAAAGGGGCTTTGCTCAACATATGAAAGGTTACACCTTAAGGAATGTCACACATAACATCACCACTAAGAGAGGGAAAGTTAGGGAGTAGAAACTCACACCTTAGGGCATACTAACCATAGAATTACCACTAAGGGAAATGCCATATGCCAAGAAAGGTCACTCTTAAGGGATATCAAGCCCAATATTACCACAAAGGAGACACAACATAGATTGAGAAGGCCACACTTTCATTGAGAAGGTCACACTTCCTAGGAACTATATGCTATCATCATTAAAAATGGACCATTTCACATGCAATTATAATAAATGGGGGACTATATGCCCCCCTTAAAATGTTAGTGTACTTTCTACACTAATGTTTTAAGGAGATACAAAGGGATCCCTTGCTAGAAGGAATGCACCTAACACAAGGCTACCTAACCCCTTGCCCCCCAAGTGTAGGGACAAATATGAGCCCAAAATAGATGATGATACATTACTCCTTATGGGATGAAATATGATTGCATAAAGCCTTGTTTATACCACATGCATGGTAGTGAATATGTTGTGATACTACAACTACCACATAACAAGTAGCAACAACTAATGCTATTTGTCTCTTGTATGATTAAGTGAAGGTGTTTTTTTATGTTTTCATTCTTTTTGAAGGACAATAACCTAGAAATATTGTTTTTG
Source organism: Sequoia sempervirens (assembly GCA_007258455.2). Taxonomy (NCBI): domain Eukaryota; kingdom Viridiplantae; phylum Streptophyta; class Pinopsida; order Cupressales; family Cupressaceae; genus Sequoia; species Sequoia sempervirens. The sequence continues at coordinate 280,966,992 of VDFB02353493.1, read as the reverse complement.
ATTGTGTTGAGCTCTACAGGGACATGAATTCCTTGTTCATTTACACCACATCCTTTTCTGTTATAGCCAAATTATTTCAAAAGTTCATAAACTATTCATAAATGGCTTCCATTTCTTTCAAATAAGGTACTTTTTCATAACCATTTTCACCATCAGTGGATGTGTAATTTGTATTTTCCTCTCTGCTAGAATTTGTGGATGATTTTGATGATTCAGTGATAGGTTGTGTTGATACCATTATTTCTTCTTTCTATGTTTTTGATTTTGATAGTGTAATCTTGTATTCCCCCATGAATGTGGGTGTGAAATCTAACGATTCCCACTCATCATCTAACAACTTTGAAATGGATGAAAGGAAGATATATTTGTCTTCAATTTTTAAAGGTTGCAATTTTGAACTTGGTATCAATGCTGTAAAATGACTCTCTATTCATGTTTTAATTTGTAAACAATTTTCATATTTGTTGACGTGTGTTTTGGCATGGCAACATGCAAACAGAATATCACTACTTTGTTTCTCCTGAAAGAGAAAGATGATCACATGGATACCTTAGCTCCCAAGGTCTTTGTAGTTGGTTCTCAATTGTGCTGATGTCCCTCAGTGGTCAATACAACAGTAATATTCAAGGGGCCTACTGGTGTGAGCTTCTAGATTGTTCTAAGTTCAAGCATGAATTTAAACCTATTCTAACCAGGGATTTTAAAGAAATATAAAAAGATAGATCAGGGTTTCTGAAATAGAAAAGAATAATAATTCATCTAACCTTAACCAGACTTGTTAACTTCAAGGAATTTGTAAACTAAAACTGCAGAACAAAATAAACTTGTGATTGACACACAATTGCATTCATTCATAGTGCTGATTTCAACAACTGATTATAGATTACCATTTAAGCAAAACCCAAAATTAGATTTTATTCCTTGAAAGCTTTAAAAATCAAATGATTAACTTCAGATAAATACCGTTCTGGAACACAATATGAAGTAGATTTGAATCTGGTTGCTTCTACTGTGGGTGAGATAGATAAGCAACATTTACAAATCTGGCACAATCACCAGTGTACATAAAACCTATGTCTTTAGAATGCTTCCATTTACACTAAAGAAACTAGAAAGATACATTCCATCCTATGCTGGGTCTAACTCCTAACTAAGAAGACAAAAGAAGCTCCTATTACAAAGAATCAGGATGCAGTTCTGTCTCCTCTATCTTAACTTTTCTTTCTAAACTTCTAACTCTTCTATCCTTCTCTACTGGCTCTCAAAGTCCTAGTTCTAAAAAAAAGATCCTTTACAAAGAGGAAAAAATGCCATATATACATCCCCTCTCAAAAAGAATGTCGGCCCCATGTTTTAGGGTTTACAAAATATTTGTTGTGTCAGAGGGTCAGCGTTCAGATCTTTGCAGAAAGTCGATTTTGCATTAAACTCAGATCCTTGCTGTCTATGTCGGTGAAGATTGTCTCCCGAGGTGTTCTGTAGATCTTTTGCATCTATCGTATTAACTCCCATTCCTCCGTGTCCATTTTCATACTCCAACGGGGCTACTTTGAGTGCCCTAAAATATCACCATTAATGCCGAGCTACCCTTGTTAGTAGACACCAGCTGGCGTTATGACTCATGGTGACTTCTTCTCTCGGCAACCTTCTCGCCCCCGATCCGTCCCTCTACAAGTTTTTGGTGTAACCTTAGGCGAAATACCATAGTCCCCCCTTCCATCGGCGAGACATCCGCATTCAGCAAGACGTTATGGTGGGCGCTAAGAGTTATAGCAATATGCTTTTCATCGGCGGGTACGTTGCTAACGACAAGACTTACATCAGTCGGGGGAGGTCATAGCGAGTCCAACATGTTATACCGAGGGCATAAAATATGTCGGCGAGACCCTATCAGGTCGGCAAGACCTTTCACTGAAGTCGCCTCCCTGCGCCGAGACTTTCAAGTCTGCAAGACCTCGTTCCTTAGGCCAGACATCACGTTGAACTTAAATCCTACAAAACAGATGCCCCCCATTAGTTCTCAAAGGAAAAATATCATTATTTATCATGCCTTTAATTCTATCAAAAGAAATACAACACTGGCGGAAGCGGAACCAAAACGGGAAAACACTCCCCCTTTGAAACTGGTGGAAGCAGAATCAAAACGTGACCAGGACCGAGCGGCAAAAATTAAACGAGTCTCAGCGGAACTGGGATCGGGACAAAACATGACCCAGAAATGACATCCCCCACTTTTAAAACTGGCGGGGGCGAGGCCAAAACGGAAATCGGAACTGGGACTGGAGTCGGGGCGGTAACGAGCTAGGGAAATAATCAACATTTTCAAGTTCATATCCTATCCTGGATCCGTGTCTGCGAAGGAAACCAAAACGCAAAGGACAGAACAAAACACCGGCGGGGTCAGAGTAAAAAAGACCTTGGGCGAAACACAACGAGGGTGGGGGCGAAACAAAATCCGAGATTGAAACTTCCTCCAAGTTTTAGTTTCAGATTCCATCCCGGCTCCGTCTTCGACAAACATGCCAAGATGAAAAAAGAAAAAGGGGAAAGGAAGGAAAAACGACACCCCGTGACCAAACAATCGAAATCGGGTCAAGACAAAAAATGGATAAAGCGGAATCGAGATCAGGACCAAACCCAAACCAAAAACTTTTTTAAGTTTCAGGGTTTGGATTCCGTTCCTGGTCCACCCCCGAAGTTAACCGAAAAGACAAAGAAAGGACAAAGGAAAAAGAAAGAGAGAGGGGAAGAAAACCCCACGAAGGAATGAAAAGTGCGGGAAAAGGAAAAGGAAAAGTGAAGAAATGAAACACACGAGACTGGGATTGGAACGGAACTCGAACCGGAAATTTTTTTTAAGTTTTAGGGTTCGGTTCCCATTCTGATTCCGAGTCCGCCAAAACAAAAATGAAAAAGATGCCTAGGGCCGAAAAGAAAACACCTAAGGCAAAGGACAAAAGGGAAAACGATTGACCAAAAAAAAGAACAAAGGTAAAAGCGGAGTTGGGGTCGAGATGGAACCCAAATGAGAAACTTTAAAGAAAGTTCAACCCTCGGAATTAGACCCGAACCTGACTCTGAGAAAGGACAAAAAAACAAAGACAAAGAATCGTTGGAACAGGAGCCGGAGATGGAATAAGACTAGAACTTAGAAGGAAATTATTAGTCCGGTATTGGTTCCAACTCCACTTCTGACAGAACTTTAAAGGAAAAACACCTAAGGCAGAAAACTAAAGGCCAAAGAAAACAAAAGAAAAAGGGGGGGACCCATTTTGATCCAAATCAAAGTGGGGTGGTTATGCAAGGCATAACAAATGGCGACCTGGCTGGGAAAATGGTTTAACCATTTTCATGAATCTGAAGGATTTAGCTACCCAGAACTCTTAGTTCATGAACATCACAACTCCAGTTGGGTCAGCTATAACAAGCAAGGTAGAGCTAGAATCTCAAATGTAAGTCAACATCGGCTACCCCTAAATCTATGTGTGTGCTTGATTGTGCATCACCCTTTTATAAAGTTTTCTTCATCTTTCAGACAACAATGTGCAAGATTTGAGCTACATGAGTTGATCCCCTTAGCTGTTGTGCAATGATATCCTAGGCATTGCTCCGCTGCCAGTCAGGCATCCATAGCCCCAATGGAGATACCTCTAGCTTCCTCACAGCATTGCTCTATTTCTAGTCAGGCGTCCATAGCCCCGGTAGAGATAATGGAATCACCCATTCATATTGAGTCCTACCTTTCTCTTTTAGATAATTCTTTTCTTTTCTCTTCTTTTATTGGATTTCTTTCTCAATACGCCAGATGTTTAACATCTAATTTGGGTTGAAAACTACCATGGACCTCACAACAACACTTGGGAGATCGGATTTTTCACTCATATCTTACAACACCATAGTCCTAGGATAAATATACCATTACAAGAGGGGATGATCTTGGTAATTTCTAACAAATTCAGAGGAGCTAATGAAGGTCTTTTACTTTACACCTTATTTTTCAAAACCTTCCACAACTCTTATTGAAAATGGGCAAAAAATAAAGAATTTAGGACAAAAATCACCCAATCAGCAAACCTAAAAATATCTAAACCACTTCTCTCCTAACAACCAAAGTATGCTTCAGATAACAACCCATCATTTCAAGATGGAAAGAACGGATATCCCCAAAGAACAAAACAAAAACAGAACCCAAAAGGACAAAGGAAAAAAAGAAAGAAAGAAAAGGACAAACAGACAAACAACAAATTATTTACAAACAAGAGAGAAAATTACTTACATAAAAAGCAGCAGATTATTCACATAAAGAACAAAATTATTTACACATATGAATCACCCAGCAAAAGCACCAACTTCACGACTCAAAATAGTGTTTAAGAAACTATCCATTGATAGGCAAGGGAACAAGTTCTCCAGTTAAACTACTCAATCTGAAAGCATTTTCTCCTAGGATCTCAACAATTTGATAAGGACCTAGCTATAGTTTGTCGAACTTTTGGTGACTACCCTTCTTTTCATTGGCTTTATCCCATAACAGTACTAGGTCTGATATCCTAAAAGTTTTTATCTTAGCTCTTTTGTCAAACCAGCGTTTGACAACAGCCCGATGCCTAAAGAATTGTTGCGATGCGGCATCTCTCTGTTCTTCTAACTTCAACAAAGCAGCTAATCTAACCTCTATCCTACTGTCATTGGAGTAGAATTTCTACATGAACTCAAGGATAGGTATTTTTAGATGGATAGGAAAGATAGGCTCTTGTCCATATACCAGCTTGAATGGTGAGGTGTTTAAAGAAGCCTTAATCCTAGTCCTATTTTCCCATAATGTGAATCTCAGCTGGGTATGCCAGTCCCTAGGGTTATTCCCTAGCAGCTTCCTAATTACCCCTAAAAGGTTCTTATTGGTTGACTTTGCAACTCCATTGCCTTGTGGGTAATAATTTGATGAATACTTCAAGACAATTTTGTGATCATATGCCCAAGAAATAAATTCAGCAGAAGAGAAAGTAGAGCCATTGTCACATACCAGAGCGAAAGGTACCCCAAACCTTATAGTGATGCACTCAGTGAGGAACTTGATCACTACCTTTGTTGTGTTGTTCTTGTAGGGTATAGCCTCTATCCACCTTGTGCAATAATCAGTAGCCATCAAGATAAATTTATTTCCTACAAACGAGTTCGGGTTAATCACTCCAATAAAATCCAATGCCCACTGGGCAAATGGCCTCACCTCGTAGACGGGCTGCAATGGCATGGCTGCATGGCATTCCCTTGGTGTAGAAATCTAGTAGATGTGGCATGTCCTCACATGCTGATGAGCATCTTTGAACACACATGGCCAATAATAACCAGACCTAAGGATCTGGTGTGCCAGTGAATCTGCAGACCCATGACATGTGCCATGCTTCCCATGAAACTCAGAAATCACATGTTTAGCCTCTTGATGATCAAGGCATCTTAGGTATACTCCTTCAAAATTCCTCCTATATAACAACCCTCCTTTAAACATATAATGTGAGATTTTCAGTCTCAGTGCTCTCCTCTGAGTGGCATTTATTCCCTCCGGACACCGGTTATTGAGCATGAAACAAATGAGATCAGTATACCACAGGTCATTCGAGAAGGACTGAGTAGTATATTGTTGACAAATAACATTGTTACCAGCATCTGCCATAGATTTAGATAGACCCAAACCTCGAAAAAGTTTCATAGGGTGTATCTCCATATCAAACTCTTACAAGATGGTCATCCATTTCCCTCTTCTTTCTCCCAGTTCGCTCTGCATAAGTAGAGACTTGACAGCAGCGTTAGGACATACAACCATAATTTGGCTTCAGAGGATGTAGTGCCTGAATTTTCTAATAGCTTGGACTAGTGCAAAAGCTTGCTTCTCAAGAGGTGGGTATTTAACTTCAACATTTTTGAATGGAGAGCTCATGAAAGCAATTGGCCTTTCTTCCCCCTCTTCTCTCCGCTGAGTTAAAACAACTACACAAGAATGCTCATAGGCAAAAGAATAAATATAAAACAACCTCAAGTAGTCAGGGCTAGTGAGGACTAGAGCTTCTGAAATGGATCACTTGACTTGAGAAAATGTAGCCTTTTCCCTCATCACTCCACTCTATTTTGGCATCGTTCTTCATCATCTCATTCAAGAGCTTCACAATTTATGCAAAGCCTGTAATAAACTTCCTCATGAAGTTGATCTTTCCAAAGAAGGATCTCATCTCCTTCTTGCTTCCTGGTATGGCTATCTTGAGGAGGGACTCAACTCGATCTGGGTTGACTGAAATCCCTCTTTTTGAAATTATGTGTCCCAAGAGCTTTCCTTCAGAAACTCCGAACACACACTTTTTGGGATTCAAGGAGACTCCATACAGGATACATCTTTGAAGAACTTTGGCTAAGTCTGCAGCATGATTCAATCGGTCCCTGGAGAACACTATCAGGTCATCTATGTAAACAATAATGCATTTTCCAATTAAGTCCTTGAAAGCTATGTCCATGGAACATTGGAAAGTTGCTCCAACATTTATCAGGCCGAATGGCATCCTTCTGTATGCAAATGTCCCCCACTTGGTAGTGAAAGCCGTCTTCATCCTGTCCTCGAAGTCGACCATAACCTGATTGTATCCTAAGTAACCATCCAAGAATGACATCATCTAAGATCCATTGACGGTCTGCAAGACCTGATCCAGAGAAGGAAGTGGGTAGTTATCCTTTTCTGAAGCTCTATTCAAGTTTTTGAAGTCGACACATAGCCTAATCTCCCCGTTCTTCTTACATACTAGGACTAAGTTAGCCACCCACGTTGAATGGCGCACAGGGAAGATTATACTTGTAGACAACAATTTCTGAACCTCTTTATAAATTAATGGCTCAATCAAGGTGTTGACAGGGCGCTACTTTTGTCGGAAGGGTTTAGCCTCCGACTTCAATGGGATAGTATGAGTGATAACCGAAGCATCAAATGTCTGTAGGTCTTCATATCCCCAGGCTATCACAACAATATCCTTTTTTAGTTCCCTCAGTATGTCTTCTCTGATTGCCTTAGGGCATGCTTTCCCTATGTAGACATTCCTTTTTAGGGCCAGCGTCAGCCAGGTTAACAACTTCATATTCTCCTCCTTTGTCTTCAACTGATGTCTTCTCTCGAGCCCTCGGGTCTGAGTCAAAAATCCTTTCCAAGGCAACCATTCCATTTGGAATGTTATTAATTTTTAGATTAAGGACCCCTTCTGTATCACATTCTTCAGGGTTCCAATCCCCTTGATCTCTATTGGATTCATCAATAATTTGCCCCTCGAAAACATCTGAGCTTGCTAAAAAGGCCAGAATATGTCGATCATCATCAAAGACTTGGAAATTTTTTATATTGTCAGGAATAGCTAGGGTGGACATTAGTTCCACTGAGAATCTTTTAAACTTGGAGCCTTGCATAGGTTCCAAGGTGCTCGTAGCAACAACCAATGAATCAGCTACCTACTTTTCTTCTCTAGGGATTAAGCTAATCCCAAAGGCATCAAAGTCTTCGATCAGGTTCCATACCCTGTTCCTATATGTTGCCAGCCTTCTGTTGTGACATGTATACTGGCTATGCACTTAATTGACCACAATTTCTGAATCTCCCTTGACCATACATGCAGTGACCTTCTTGTGTTCAAACATCAATCCTCGAGCTAGGGCTTCATATTCAGCCACGTTGTTTGTGCATCCAAATTACAGGCTATCAGAAGCAAAGAAAACCTTCCCTTTTAGACTGGTTAGTACAAGTCCAACACCACAATTGGTCTTGGACTAGGATCCATCAAGGTTAAGGGTCCACAACTGATCACAAGCAGGAGTTAATCCTTTTGAAGTTTTCATAGATATTTGAATAGGATTAACCAAAGGTGGGACTTCTTGATCTCTTGGACAAGACATAGGAAAAGGATTGTCTAAAGGTTCTCTAGGTACTTTCTCCAATTCCTGCTTAGTTGCATTATGTAACCCGTGGTTATCTTCTTGGCCATCACTTGTCCCTTCAGTTGACTCCTTGGGTTTTATTTCATTTGTGAGTGCAGGGGTGTCTGAAAAACCTTGGGGTTGTTCTTTATTAATATGCTAATTTGAGCGTGTGTCTAGGGTAGGTGAGAGGGTGACTTGAAAAGGATTAATGACCAAAGGACTAGGATAGGACGTGGGAACTTGGACTGGACTAGTATATGAAGGACTAGGATAGGACATGGGGACTTAGACTGGAGTAGCATGTGAGGGAAAAGGATAGGAAATGGAATCTTGGACTGGATTAATTATTGAATGACAAGGATATGACATGGAGACTTCGTCTGGATTGGTGTAAGGTTGATTGAAATAGGTCATGGAGACTTGGATCAGGTTGGTATGGTATGATGTGGAGACTTGACATGAGTTGGTAGATGGTTGATAAGGGATGCAAACTTGGACGAGATTAATAGGTGAAGGACTAGGATATGATGTGGAGACATGGAATGGACTAGCGGACAATTGACTTCCCTTGTCAAAGTTAGGATAAGGCTGATTAATGGATGTTTGTTGTGGACTAATGTCATGGATGGTGTTAAGTGACTTTTGGTAGTGAGGGTAGACGGATGGAGGTGGCAAAGTATTTATGTCAAAGCCTCGTGGTAACTTATCCCCTTGGTCCAAAAGCATGGCTAGATACCTTTGAGGGTCGCGTAAGATTGAGTTTTCTACAAAGGAGACTATATCAGGATTTTATGCTGCAGCTTCTAAGTCTTTGACATATACTCATCCATTTTGGTCTCTTTTTATTAATGGCTCAAAAATGTTTTGTAATGAAGATGGCATGTTCATGGAAGATTGCATGTTCATGTTGTGAAATGGGTCAGAAAAGGTCCAATGTTTGTTCGTGTCATAAGTGTTATTGTCGATGTTGGGATTGGAATCTTGTCCAAAGTTTTCCATTTGTCGTTGTTGTCTTTGAAGCCTAGTCTCAACCGTAAAAGGGATTTTCTCAAATGAGGATGATGAGAATGACAAGTAAATGCAAGGATGTCACTAGCCTATGGTTTTGTATTTTTCGATAAAGGATGACAATGCAAGGTGATGACTAAGGAAATGATTGATGACGAGGTTGTCAAAACCAATATGAGGACTAAGATGATTAATGCAAAGTCTAGGTTTAAAATGAGGACTAAGTATGGACAAAATTTGGAGAAAGGTTTGTCTAACCACTCAAAGCTAGACCTATGTCTCAATTTTGGTTATCAAAGGACTTACTAAGGGCACTAAATGATAAGGTCAAAATGATGAGTGAGCCTGCCAAACTAGACTGTTGAGTTGGAGGTTCTCACAAAAAGACAATGACTGAAAAGAGTAGTAATGACTAAGTCCCAAGATAGGCTAGTTTTGAAAAAGAAGGTTTTGCAAGGTGTGGAGGTTTGGCTTAATCCGAAGTTTGCTAAGATGAAACCTAAGGATGATTATGCCGCCTAGGGAATGCACCTAAAATTTGGAAATGAATGCAAATGATGGGCGTTTTGAGCAATTGCAATTCTAGTTTCTGACAGAGACTATTTGAAAAAGATGTTTTACATCAGTCGATAATGTGTGGACTTAGATTCTGCTCTGAGACAGTGTTTAAATTTTAGTTAAGCAAATGCATCATTTCAAGTGGGAAAATGAGTTGCAGTGTGCAGATGCGTTGCAGATAGAATGTATAGACTAGTTTTGACCGAATTCTTGAAGTTTGACTTGGTTGTTTCTAGATATTTGACCGTTGTTTGGTTTGTTTCAGTATCTAAAAAACACTTGCAAGTATGATATTTTGACTGTAAGCAAGCACACATGAGACAAGTACAATCCTATGGTTAGGCCAAGACAATATTCGCTAGATTCCACGTGGGTTTCCCCAACCGCATATCTATAGCGTGTGAATTCAGAAGCTTGGCTGCACGGGCTCCCCCTTACAATGCACTTTCTTATCAGGCAAACCAAGCTTCCAACCCCCATGAAACTCCCATGGCATATTGATCACCTCTACTATAGACTACAAAAGTGTGGATGCCTTCACACCGACCGGTGTTGCGCTAGCAAATAGAAAGTTTTTGGCTTACTACACAAAGGTTTTTAGTTCGGGACCCCCGTTTGAGTGGCCATACATGGGGCAATAGATTAATCACTAATTAGGTGGCACTCTAGCCTAAAAAGGTTAAGCTCAACAGGGTTTAAGGGAGTACTACTCTGTCTGTATGACACATCCACACTCGTAATCTTAGGTTTTCCCTTAAGATTCACATTTATATACTGGTCGGGGGTAGCTTGGCTTTAGCTCCATTGCCAGTTTAAGTCACGTTGGGGTGATGAAATCCCTAGGCATGCCTAATTTCTAGAGTTAGTAACCATTTTTCTTACACCCAAGATCGCTCGAAAGTGCAAGGGGAGAGGATACTCCGATATACTAAGTCTTGGGGTTGAAAACAGATAAAAATGGGTCTAGTTTTCTGATCATCGAGTTTTCACAAAGTGAGAGCATACTCACCTACCATTTTGCAAACACACTCAGACACTTGCAAACAAAATTCATTTTAGAGCACCAAAGGAAATGTTCCTAAATTAAAAAATGCAAACAAGTGGTTTGAGAGATAAATCTTCGACAAACGTAGCTGCAAAACCACATGTCAATAGTTTGAATATATGTCTTTGACTATCGATCTGAAAAAATAGTTAGATGCATCATTTTTTTTCACTTGATCCAATGTGTCATTTGAAGTGTTTATTTTCTACACATGCACAAAACCAACAACAAACCCTAACAAGATAATCGATCACTACTATTAGAGGGTTAGATAGTCACAACAAATCTGAAATTTAGAAATTTTTTTGATAGTAAAATGAAAATAACAGAAAATAAATCCTATCTAAAATCTCAAGAGGTTTCCAAAAAATTAAATAAATCAGAAAAATTTGATGTTTTGCACCTGAAATTATTTTTTTATGAAAAATCATAAAAAAATTATAAAAAATACAAAACAGCTCTAAAAATTCTGATTATTTTACCAGAGTTGTCTGATGTCATTCCAAATATTCAAAAAAAAAATTGTGATTGGATCTATAACCGTGAGTGAGATATAAGCAAATATTTTTTAAACCAATATTTTAAAAGATCTATTTTTTGACTAATAATCGTGCATCCAAATTTAAAATAAAAAGAACAGGCCCCTATTAAGATTTAGAGAGCTTTCCAGAAATGTAAACATATTGGAAAAATTAAATTATTTCCTCTTGAAATTAATTTTTTATTAAAAACAGATTTTTTTTTATAAAAAATTAAAAACAGATCCAAAGTGTCTAATTTTTGGAATGAGAGTGTGTGATGTTGTGTCCAAGTTGCAAAAAAATTTTTGTGAGAAAATATGTAGCCGTTTGAAATTTATGGCCAAATTTTTGGGAACTAGGACTTTATCCAAAATGATGCCAAACCTGCAACAAAAGAATCCAACTCCAAGATTTCTCAAAATGTGTTAAAATATGTCAGGTTCACCAAATGTATCAATGGATTTATTTTGAGGATTAGAGTGTGGAATAAACTAACACATAAAGCATGTAATCCAAAGATCCTATCAAGAACAATGAAAACAAGTACAATTATACCTTTGATTTGCATGAGTTTCCATGATTCACCTTGATAGTACCTTCTTGCTTGTTGGTTGATGTGTTGCCTTCAGATTCGTCGTGTGAGCAATCTGCAAATAAATGTCTATGTCCTACACCAAGCTTTGAAGGATTTGATAAATGCCTAAATGCCTATGACTATGACAATACAATTGAAATGCCTATGTCTAAAATATTGCCTAATGCCAAAAAATGAGAGGAAAATGGCATTTTATAGAAAATGCCATTTTGAACGAACGGAAGAGATTGATTTTTGACAAAGACCTAAAATCAGAGGCCCAGATTTAATCTGACAATCCCTAATCAGGGTTAGGGCAAAATCCTTAAGTGAGCGGTCAAGATGTCATCTAAGAGAATCAAATCGGTGGTGGAGAATAAATGAAATAATTAATTTAGAAAATCAAGATTTTTGAAAATCAAGAGGATAAAGACTGCCTGATTTGTGAGATTCAAAAAATCAAGAAGATAAGAGTTGAACTGAAGATCAGATTTGGAAAATCAAGAATCTGCCCGATTACTTGATTTTTAGAAGAAATCTACCAATTTGAATTCAAAATATGGATTTTGTGAGAATAAATAATCAATTTTTAGATTATTTACCAAAATGGACTGTCATGTAAGATTGTGATGACATTTTAAATAATTTCATTTATTTAAAATGAGAGGAATATTAATTTTGACAATTAAATAATTAAAGATAATTATTTAATTTAGCAGATAAGATTAATTAATTAAATAAATTAATCAATTCATTTAATTATGATAGTTAGTGACATATTAAATAAATAAATAAAATTTATTTATTTAATAATCAGGAAGAATTAATGAATAAAGATAATTAAACAAATTTAGCAATTCATTTAATTAGAGGGAGACTTAGACAATTAGTGACGTATTTAATAAATAAATAAAATTTATTTATTTAATAATCATGAAGAATAAAAGGACATGAATTAATTAAATAATTATGGATTATTTAATCAATAGTCGAATGTGGACCAAGGACATAATTAAATGTCATAATTATGCTAAGATGAAAGTGGTAAAAATGAAGCTTGCAAGCCTAGGTCATTTTTAGGTGTCTACATTTTGTCCCTCTTTGTCATAATGTAGCTTGTCGCTTTGTGACAAAGAAAATAAGTTGAGAATATGCCCTAGTGTAAAATAAGACGAGGAAAAATGACGAGAAGGGATACGGTATGCCCCCTCAAGAGGAAAGACGGGTTCCAAGAACATGGGTGTGCTCTCAAAATTAATGAGAAGACTAGAATATGAAGAAACAAAGAAATGTTAGTGCAAAAGATATGGATGATGATTTGGATGCAATGCCTATATGAGATGAGACAGAGAAGATGACAAGACTAAAGAAGATGCATGTTAGTTCCTAGACCAAATCCTTCAAAACATTGCCATAGGACTTTAATATTTATTGCTCTTAATCATCATTGGGCGATAAAAATGACACAAATGGACAACAAACACCATGATATGACATAGACCAAGGTGTGCAAGGTCATCCACTTGAAAAAACAGACAGTCACAGACAAGGAATATCCTAACTCATACTAAGGGTCATGTTGCCCCAGTCTTTTTGTCGAGACAATCCATAGACATTAGTCAAAGAAAATAAAATAGGCCAAGAGACATCATCGCACCTCTAAATCCTTCATGGGACATCCTCGAGGTAGCTAGTAACATGACTAAAAAGACAAGACAGTAAAAATATAAGACAAAAATAGACAAAATAGTCAAAATATAAGACAAGATAGACCAGAAAAATTAATAGCCATTTAATTTTGTTTGCCAATGTTTGTTTGCCAAAGATTGAATTCTTGTCGGTTTGACAGTTTAAGAGCTTTGCCAATTTGATGGTGTTGATGGTTTGACAGGGCCTATTGTCAGGAAGGACACATCCTGAAAAGGCAAAGGACATTTTGACGAGGTCTAACTCCAAGAAGGACACATCTTGAAGAGGACCAAAGAGTGACGAGACTGACATTGTTTTGACTAATATGTTTTGGCAAGTTGACTGGTGTTGACTATATGATTGATTGGCTTATGTTGTCTAATTTTGACCAATTTTGACATTGACATTTTGAATGACTGTCTTGCGTTTGAGTTTGACTATGTCTGAATTATTTGACTGATGTGACGATTGTGACAAATGCCATGATTTTATTTGGACCAACCTAAAAGGATTGACCTAATGTCTCAGGGACTCATCGACTAATGGCCTTTCCTACGTAGCAAATGCGCAGAGACAACGTAGTTTGACAATGACATGGATTGACTGACATGACTGACTTTGACTCCATTTTTAGGATTTCGACATTGATTTGGATGTTTTTGTGTTTTTCTTCATGACGTTTTATGATTTTTAGGTATTTCTTTAGGACATTTTATGATATTCTTGTCTTTTTTTTAGGACATTTTATGACGTTTTTCTCTTTTTTAGGATATTTTATGATTTTTTTCTTTTTTCAAGACATTTTATGATGTTTTTGTCTTTTTAACGTTTGATGTTTTTTGGATTTTGACATTTAAGAGGATCATGACAAATGCATATGACTGATGCCTACACATGAGAATCCAAGGACAAACATGATTGTGCTCCTAGTCAAGCTAAATACCAATTGACATGTGATAACAACATTGTTTGACGTGGGAAGGACGCATCCCAAAACAACATGAGGATGATGACGATAATGTGACAGAAGTATGGAGGTCTACAACCAGGCCAGGAACACAGTTAAGTAACATTTTGGATAATGTGTTTGTATGGATTAGACTCGTTGCATTTGGAATGACTTGGTTAGGACTAGAAGGGATGATGGAGTATCCTTAGTCCCTTTGACAAGGGAAAGCCAAGATAGGTGACATACATGAAAGGATGAGAGGTGGCCTTGGTAAAGGATGGGAGACATGAGACTAAGAGAATTTTCATATGATTTTCGAGGACTATATCATACAAGGGCAATAAGACTATGATGGTCAATGACATGATGTTTCGTGAATCGTGTATGACTGAAGGATAGACATGTCAAGAGTTTTCCCAAAGCATGATTTATGTGTGCCAGTTTTATGTCAAGACCAAGATAGGTGGGAATGATATGGATTAAATGGTCAAAGTCCAATGCCAAGAGGAAGGCCTAGGAGATGAGACGACTTGCCCCCAAGTATAAAAGTCCACATAGACGATTTATTTTACACATGACACATGTTTGCCAGGTTTTCATCATGGTACTTATCCAGGGCACCTGTTTGCCAAGTTTTCACCATTGGATGAAATTTTTCTCTTTACTATTTTCTTGATTTTTTTATTTTTTTGGTGTCACCAAGACACCTGTTTGCTAGGTTTTCATCAGGGTGATGATTTTTTGATTTTTGATTTTTGATTTTTTTTTTTGTGTTTTTGATATTGTGGATAGCCTGGATGCTTTAGATTACCACTGACTATTCTGAATCCACTAACAGTGCTGATGTAGAGATTGGTGCCATGATATGCCAATAATGACCTTGTTGAAGGAGTTGTCTTGTCAGGATCATAGCACTTGTATACAACTGATCGATGTCATTGTGATCCTTTCTGATACTAGAGTTGGCCTTATCAGAATACACACATCGTGATAGAGTGCCATGAGAGTCCTCGTGGTAAAGAGTTTCTACCAAGATGTGATGGATTTGTGATGTGGGATCATTGGATTTTACACGAGATGTAGGGTTATGACGAATGATGGTAGATGTGGAAAGATTGTTTGGATGTTTGGATGAATGGATTTTTATTTTCCAAACTTGGGATGGTGGATGATGGATTTTGGAGGGATGGTGTTTGGAACCAACACTTTTATATGCCTTGATTGATGAACATTTTGAGGGAGGTGGACATGTGTTATATGTGGGAGTCCTCTTGTCTTGTGGCTCCACATTGTGATTGACTTTTGTATTTGACTTGGTGTCTTTGTTTGATCCATCTTTCTTTGGGATCCATTTTAATTTCATTTTTCCACTTGTCCTTTTGTTTCATTCAATGGCCTTTGACATTTGATTTTGATCTTTTGACTTGTAAGGCTTTTGTTTTTGTTGGTTCCAAAAGGAAGGTTTATTTATAATGGAATGACGGTTCATTGTGTGGGTGGAGGGGGTGTTGGCAAAAATCTTATGACAAGGATTTCTCATGGACTCCATTTTGACATTTGTATCTGACAAAGTTGCCCCTAGTATTGAGGAGGTGCCACTGACATCATTTTATTTGTTGTCTGAGGAATAGCCAAGACCTTGATGTCTGTAATTTTCCTGAAGCTGTATTGGTTCTAGAATGCCTTGCTCATGTATGCCTAGTCCTTTCCTTGATATTGCATGTTTTGATAGATTATATTTGCGATGGGGTATTTGTTGTTTTGAAAGCAAGATGCTAACCCATCATTAGGTATGTGGATACTGTCACTTGTAATATTTTCGTCTGTAAGAAAGCCTACTCTGAAAAAGATAGATGACCCTAGTTGATAACGTGTCTTAGCTTCATTGTCATGTTGGACATATTCCTGACTGATATCTTTGGTCTGATCATTTTCAAATAATTCTGTTGGTGCTTCCAAGGCAATGTCAAAGCCATCATTATTTTTAGTGTCATAGAGCCCAATGGTTTTAGCTATAACTTGATCATATGCAAGCATGTCCCTAGTGGAAGATTCTTGTTCTGGAGGAATATCGTCTATGTGTCCCATGGAGGCAAGTGTCTCATCTTGGGAAGTGTCAATAGTCAAGGCCTTTATAGGGTCAGCAAGTGTTTGATCATGAATGGCATAAAGGTCAAGGAGTGGATCATTTTGGATTTCTTGGTCAATGGTAGGGTCTTGGTCCAAGATGGGGTTGTCATGGATTTGGATTTCTTGGTCAATGGTAGGGTCTTGGTCAAAGATGGGGCTGTCAAAAATAGGGTCATGGGATGGACTACCTTGTTCTTGACATGAGGGTGATGTTATAATGTCATGCTTTGGGCTTTCATTTTGACATATATCCTCAATTTTATTAAATGGGATTTGACTTTGGACTATGATGGAATTTTCATGACTAGATGTGGCTTGTGAGGGGGTGACTTGAAAAGGATTAATGACCAAATTAAGGACTAGGATAGGACGTGGGAACTTGGACTGGACTAGTATATGAAGGACTAGGATAGGACATGGGGACTTGGACTGGAGTAGCATGTGAGGGACAAGGATAGGACATGGAGTCTTGGAATGGATTAATTATTGAATGACAAGGATATGACATAGAGACTTCAACTGGATTGGTGTAAGGTTGATTGAAATAGTACATGGAGACTTGGATCAGATTGGTATGGTATGATGTGGGGACTTGACATGAGTTGGTAGATGGTTGATAAGGGATGCAAACTTGGACGGGATTCATAGGTGAAGGACTAGGATATGATGTGGAGACATGGAATGGACTAGCGGACAATTGACTTCCCTTGTCAAAGTTAGGATAGGGCTGATTAATAGATGTTTGTTGTGGACTAATGTCATGGATGGTGTTAAGTGACTTTTGGTAGTGAGGGTAGACGGATGGAGCTGGCAAAGTATTTATGTCAAAGCCTCGTGGTAATTTAGCCCCTTGGTCCAAAAGCATGGCTAGATACCTTTGAGGGTCGTGTAAGATTGAGTTTTCTACAAAGGAGACTATATCAGAATTTTGTGCTGCAGCTTCTAAGTCTTTGACATATACTCATCCATTTTGGTCTCTTTTTATTAATGGATAAAAAATGTTTTGTGATGAAGATGGCATGTTCATGGAAGATTGCATGTTCATATTGTGAAATGGGTTAGAAAAGGTCCAATGTTTGTTCATGTCATAAGTGTTATTGTCGATGTTGGGATTGGAATCTTGTCCAAAGTTTGCCATTTGTCATTGTTGTCTTTGAAGCCTAGTCTCAACCATAAAAGGGATTTGCTCAAATGAGGATGATGAGAATGACAAGTAAATGCAAGGATGGCACTAGCCTATGGTTTTGTATTTTTCGATAAAGGATGACAATGCAAGGTGATGACTAAGGAAATGATTGATGACGAGGTTGTCAAAGCCAATATGAGGACTAAGATGATTAATGTGAAGTCCAGGTTTAAAATGAGGACTAAGTATGGACAAAATTTGGAGAAAGGTTTGTCTAACCACTCAAAAGCTAGACCTATGTCTCAATTTTGGTTATCAAAGGACTTACTAAGGGGACTAAACGTTGAGGTCAAAATGATGAATGAGCCTGCCGAACTAGACTATTGAGTTGGAGGTTCTCACAAAAAGACAATGACTGAAAAGAGTAGTAATGACTAAGTCCCAAGATAGGCTAGTTTTGAAAACAAAGGTTTTGCAAGGTGTGGAGGTTTGGTTTAATCCAAAGTTTGCTAAGATGAAACCTAAGGACGATTATGCCGCCTAGGGAATGCACCTAAAACTTGGAAATGAATGCAAATGATGGGCGTTTTGAGCAATTGCAATTTTGGTTTCTAACAGAGACTGTTTGAAAAAGATGTTTGACATCAGGCGATAATGTGTGGACTTAGATTATGGTCTAAGACAGTGTTTAAATTTCAGTTAAGCAAATGCATCGTTTTAAGTGGGAAAATGTGTTACAGTGTGCAGATGTGTTGCAGACAGAATGTATAGACCAGTTTTGACCGAATTATTGAAGTTTGACTTGGTTATTTCTAGATGTTTGACCATTGTTTGGTTTGTTTCAGTATCCAAAAAATACTTGCAAGCATGATATTTTGACTGTAAGCAAGCACACATGAGATAAGTACAATCCTATGGTTAGGCTAGGACAATATTCGCTAGATTCCACATGGGTTTCCCCAACCGCATATCTATAGCATGTGAATTCAGAAGCTTGGCTACACGGGCTCCCCCTTACAGTGCACTCTCTTCTCAGGCCAACCAAGCTTCCAACCCCCATGAAACTCCCATGGTAGATTGATCACCTCTACTACAGACTACGAAAGTGTGGATGCCTTCACACCGACCGGTGTTGCACTAGCAAATAGAAGGTTTTTGGCTTACTACACAAAGGTTTTTAGTTCGAGACCCCCATTCGAGTGGCCATACATGGGGAAAGAGATTAATCACCAATTAGGTGGCACTCCATCTTGAAGAGGTTAAGCTCAACAAGGTTTAAGGGAGTACTACTCTGTCCCTATGACACATCCGCACTGGTAATCTTAGGTTTTCCCTTAAGATTCACATTTATATACCGGTCAGGGGTAGCTTGGCTTTAGCTCCATTTCCGGTTTGAGTCACGTTGGGGTGATGAAATCCCCAGGTAGGCCTAATTTCTAGAGTTAGTAACCATTTCTCTTACACCCAAGATTGCTTGAAAGTGCAAGGGGAGAGGATACTCCGATATACTAAGTCGTGGGGTTGAAAATAGATAAAAATGGGTCTAGTTTTTTGATCACCGAGTTTTCACAAGGTGAGAGCATACTCACCTACCATTTTGTAAACACACTCAGACACTTGCAAACAAAATTCATTTTAGAGCACCAAAGGAAATGTTCCTAAATTAAAAAATGCAAACAAGTGGTTTGAGAGATAAATCTTCAACAAACGTAGCTGCAAAACCACATGTCAGTAGTTTGAATATATGTCTTTGACTATCGATCTGTAAAAATAGTTAGATGCATCATTTTTTTTCACTTGATCCAATGTGTCATTTGAAGTGTTTATTTTCTACACATGCACAAAACCAACAACAAACCCTAACAAGATAATTGATCACTACTATTAGAGGGTTAGATAGTCACAACAAATCTAATTTTTAGAAATTTTTTTGATAGTAAAATGAAAATAACAGAGAATAAATCCTGTCTAAAATCTCAAGAGGTTTCCAAAAAATTAAATAAATTAGAAAAATTTGCTGTTTTGCGCCTAAAATTATTTTTTTATGAAAAATCATAAAAAAATTATAAAAATACAAAACAGCTCTAAAAATTCTGATTTTTTTACTAGAGTCGTTTGATGTCATCCCAAATTTTCAAAAAAAAATTTGTGATTAGATCTATAACTGTGAGTGAGATATAAGCAAATATTTTTTAAACCAATATTTTAAAAGATCTATTTTTTGACTAATAATCGTGCATCCAAATTTAAAATAAAAAGAAAAGACCCCTATTAGAATTTAGAGAGCTTTCCATAAATGTAAACATATTGGAAAAATTAAATTATTTCCTCTTGACATTAATTTTTTATTAAAAATAGAAAAAAATTTATAAAAAATTAAAAACAAATCCAAAATGTCTAATTTTTGTAGTGAGAGTGCATGATGTTGTCTCCAAGTTGTAAAAATTTTTTTGTGAGAAAATACATAGCCATTTGAAAGTTATGGTTGAATCTTTGGGAACTAGGGCTTTATCCAAAATGATTCCAAACCTGCAACAAAAAACAAACAAAACTTGCAACAAAAGAATCCAACTCCAAGATTTCTCAAAATGTGTTAAAATATGTCAGGTTCACCAAATGTATCAATGGATTTATTTTGAGGATTAGAGCGTGGAATAAACTAACACATAAAGTATGTAATCCAAAGATCCTATCAAGAACAATGAAAACAAGTACAATTATACCTTTGGTTTGCATGAGTTTCCATGATTCACCTTGATAGTACCTTCTTGCTTGTTGGTTGTCGTGTTGCCCTCAGATTCGTCGTGTGAGTAATCTACAAATAAATGTCTATGTCCTACACCAAGCTTTGAAGGATTTGATAAATGTTTAAATGCCTATGATTATGACAATACAATTGAAATGCCTATGTCTAAAATATTGCCTAATGCCAAAAAATGAGAGGAAAATGCCATTTTATAGAAAATGCCATTTTGAACAAACGAAAGAGATTGATTTTTGACAAAGACCTAAAATCAGAGGCCCAGATTTAATCTGACTATCCCTAATCAGGATTAGGGAAAAATCCTTAAGTGAGCGGTCAAGATGTCATCTAAGAGAATCAAATTGGCGGTGGAGAATAAATGAAATAATTAATTTAGAAAATAAAGATTTTTTAAAATCAAGAGGATAAAGATTGCCTGATTTGTGAGATTCAAAAAATCAAGAAGATAAGAGTTGAACTGAAGATCAGATTTGGAAAATCAAGAATCTGCCCGATTACTTGATTTTTAGAAGAAATCTACCAATTTGAATTCAAAATATGGATTTTGTGAGATAATAAATAATCGATTTTTAGATTATTTACCAAAATGGACTGTCATGTAAGATTGTGATGACATTTTAAATAATTTCATTTATTTAAAATGAGAGGAATATTAATTTTGACAATTAAATAATTAAGGATAATTATTTAATTTAGCAGATAAGATTAATTAATTAAATAAATTAATCAATTCATTTAATTATGACAGTTTGTGACATATTAAATAAATAAATAAAATTTATTTATTTAATAATCAGGAAGAATTAATGAATGAAGATAATTAAACAAATTTAGCAATTCATTTAATTAGAGGGAGACTTAGACAATTAGTGACGTATTTAATAAATAAATAAAATTTATTTATTTAATAATCATGAAGAATAAAAGGACATAAATTAATTAAATAATTATGGATTATTTAATCAATAGTCGAATGTGGACCAAGGACATAATTAAATGTCATAATTATGCTAGGATGAAAGTGGTAAAAATGAAGCTTGCAGGCATAGGTCATTTTTAGGTGTCTAGAGTACCCTGCACCAATTAGGGAGCAGGAGACTTTGTAGATCTACACCTTCTCCCAAAACCAGCTGATCTTGCTGTAGTTTTCTGACCAATGCTTCTTGGTTTTCATTAATTATAGGATCAAGGAACCCTGGTATTGGCAGCTCTTTAGGATCAAGAATAGAGAAGGTTAAAATTTCATCTCTTTTATACACACCTATTCCAGTTTCGAAATAGGCTACCTCATTGTGGCAATCATATTTAGTAATGATATGCTTGAGGTGAGGCTCACTCTCAATCCTAATCTGATTATGAATCCCTTTCCATGATAGCCACATATGTGAAAAGTCAAGGGAAAGATATCCCCCTAAATTTTTCATCAAATCTCGGCTTAGCAGCATACCATAGGTCTCAGGAATGTCTGCCACTTGGATGTTTATGTTTGTTAGGATCCTAGGATCTGATCCTACTTTAACGTGTATGTTTCTTAATTCCCCTACCATATTAACCTCTATTTTGTCAAGTTGAATGACCTTCTTATTTGTCTGGATAGGGTCCAATCCCAACTTCTTGCATATGGAAAATGACATGACATTTCCTGAAGCCCCTGAGTCTAATAAACAGTTATGTAAGTTCTTGCCAGAAATTCTTAAACTTAAAAGGAAAGGTGGAGTACCTACCTTGTTTTTGTATAAAGCTACATTCATGTCCCCAGTAGGTGCCGCCTTGTTTTTTCCTTTTGACTTATCAGCTTGCTCCAAAGCCTTTAACACTATTTCCCTTTGGGCAGGGTACCACTTTAGAATGTCAAAATATGACAAAGAAGTTTTCTATTTCTGCATCTCAGAAACAATGTCAAATTTTGCACTGCCTTTGAAAACACCAAAGGAATTACCCTTGTTATGGAAATCAGGCGGGCCTTATGGTGGAGGAGGATTATTATCAACACTTTGATTTGGAGGCACCATGTGATTAGGAGGTGTTGATGTAGTGAATGGCCCCTTACTTTGATTTCTTAGGAAGTGTCCTCCCTTTGTTTGAAAAGCTTGGGCATCATATGAATCCTCCTCTACTTCATTTTCTTCTTGCCTAGGGAATGAAGATTCCTCTTCAAAAAGGTCATAAGTCATTGCAGTTTCTGCTGAGTCACCTCCTTTGTTGGAATTCCCTTGGAAGGTGTGGGCATCTTCATGTGCCATCTTGAAAAGTTTCTCCATTTGAGGGAAGTTACCTCAGAATGGGTGGCAGTATCATGTAGCCTGCACCAATTGGTCATGAAGTTGAGGTCAGCCATGTTTGCAGTATGTGTTCTCTCCTCATTTTCCTGATAGTTATGGGAAACTCCCCCATTATTGGGCCCTATGTTTCATTGTCTGTTGTTGTTGGGCCTTTACTTATACCCTCTATTCTGATTCTGATAGCCCTGATTAGAGGAGTTTTGACCCTGATAACCCCTTTGGTTGTAACTATTGTTGTTCTGATAAGTACCCTGATTGTTGTTGTTTTGATTGGGATAATTACCTTGGCTTTGAGGGGGATTCAGCCAAAGCTGAGCCATGTCATTTGTAACCTGAGACAACATTTTCTTCAAGGTTTCCACCTCATTTGTAAGCTGAGTTTTCTTTTCACTCTCCACATTCTTGGCAACAGGTGGCTGACCACCATGATTTGATGTTCCAATTTGGTTAGGATGACCATGGGTACTTTGAGGAACCTGTGGTTGTTGAAAGAGATCAGGAGTTCCAGTAGCAAAGAATGGAATGGGTGGTTGGGTTTGCAATTTAGACATAGGTCCATAGTGGGAGGGAGACATCCCGGGGATAGTGTTGTATAGAGGAGTTGGGCTATGCATATGATATCCCATCAGAGGGAAACCTCCTCCTAGGCTCCCTTGTTGAGAATTGATTTGTTGCTGCAACTTAATAGCCAAGTGATAGACCTTGGATAGAGAATCAATATCAGGTGCTTGATAAGTCCTTTGCAGGAACAAACCTAGCAAGGGGTCTATAACCCTACAATACACTTGGATAGCACTATTTTTAGTAACTAGATAGGGATCTTGCAATCTCCTATACATTCGTTGGAACCAGGTGTTGAATAAAGGCAAAGATTCACTTGGTTCCTTTCTTATGGTTGCAAACTGATGGTATAAAAGAGTTGGATCCACATACACCCTGAACTGATTAATGAAGGAATTTTCCAAATGTTTCCAGGTCAAAATGGAACCTTGAAGAAGGTTAAGGTACCAATTGTATGCCATGTCCCCTAAAGAGTAAGGGAATAATCTATAGACTACATCATGGTGGGCTATCTGAGCTCTAGTACAAGCATCCTTGAAAGCTTGTATTTTGAACTTGGTATCAATGCTGTAAAATGACTCTCTATTCATGTTTTAGTTTGTAAACAATTTTCATATTTGTTGACATGTGTTTTGGCACAACAACATGCAAGCAGAATATCGCTACTCTGTTTCTCCTAAAAGAGAAAGATGATCACATGGATACCTTAGCTCCCAAGGTCTTTGTAGTTGGTTCTCAACTATGTTGATGTCCCTCAGTGGTCAATGCAACAGTAATATTCAAGGGGCCTACTGGTGTGAGCTTCTATATTGTTCTAAGATCAAGCATGAATTAAACCTATTCTAACTAGGGGTTTTAAAGAAATATAAAAAGATAGATTAGGGTTTCTGAAATAGAAAAGAACAATAATTCATCTAACCTTAACCAGACTTGTTAACTTCAAGGAATTTGTAAACTAAAACTGCAGAAAAAAATAAACTTGTGATTGACACACAGTTGCATTCATTCACAGTGTTGATTTCAACAACTGATTATAGATTACCATTTAAGCAAAACCCAAAATTAGATTTTATTCCTTGAAAGCTTTCAAAATCAAATGATTAACTTAAGATAAATACCGTTCTGGAACATAATATGAAGTAGATTCGAATCTGGTTGCTTCTACTATGGGTGAGATAGATAAACAACATTTACAAATCTGGCACAATCACCAGTGTACAAAAAACCTGTGTCTTTAGATTGCTTCCATTTACACTAAAGAAACTAGAAAGATACATTCCATCCTATGCTGGGTCTAACTCCTAACTAAGAAGACAAAAGAAGCTCCTATTATAAAGAATCGGGATGCGGTTTTGTTTCCTATATCTTAACTTTTTTTTCTAAACTTCTAACTCTTCTATCCTTCTCTATTGGTTCTCAAAGTCCTAGTTCTAAAAAAAAAAGATCCTTTACAAAGAGGCAAAAATGCCATATATACATCCCCTCTCAAAAAGAATGTTGGCCCCATGTTTTAGGGTTTACAAAATATTTGATGTGTCAGAGGTTCGGCGTTTAGATCTTTGCTGAAAGTCGGTTTTGCATTAAACTTGGATCCTTGCTGTCTATGTCAGTGAAGATTGTCTCCCGAGGTGTTCTGTAGATCTTTTGCATGTACCATTTTAACTCCCATGCCTCTGTGTCCATTTTCAAACTCCAGTGGGGCTGCTTTGAGTGCCCTAAAATATCACCATTAATGTCGAGCTACCCTTGTTAGTAGACACCAGCTGGCGTTATGACTCACGGTGACTTCTTCTTCTCTCGGCGCCCTTCTCACTCCCGATCCATCCCTCTACAAGTTGTCGGTGTAACCTTAGGTGAAATACCGTAGTCCCCCCTTCCATCAGCGAGACATCCACATTCGGCAAGATGTTATGGTGGGCGCTAAGAGTTATAGCGATATGCTTTTCATTGGTGGGTACGTTGCTATCGGCAAGACTTACATCAGTCGGGGGAGGTCATAGCGAGTCCAACATGTTATACCGAGGGCAGAAAATATGTCGGCGAGACCCTATTGGGTCGACAAGACCTTTTTCCGAAGTCGCCTCCCTGTGCCGAGACTTTTGAGTCGGCAAGACTTCATTCCTTCGGCCAGACATCACGCCGAACTTAGATCCTGCAAAATAGATGCCCCCCATTAGTTCTCAAAGGAAAAATATCATCATTTATCATGCCTTTAATTCTGTCAAAAGAAACACAACACTGGCAGAAGCGAAACCAAAACGGAAAAACACTCCCCCTTTGAAACTGGTGGAAGCGGAACCAAAATGCGACCGGGATCGAGCGGAAAAAATTAAACGAGTCTCGGCGGAATCGGGATAGGGACAAAACATGACCCAAAAATGACATCCCTCGCTTTTAAAACTGGCAGGGGCGGGGCCAAAATGGAAATTGGAACCAGGACTGAAGTGGGGGCGGGAACGAGCCAGGGAAATAATCAACATTTTCAAGTTCATACCCCATCCCAGATCCGTGTCCTGAAAGAAACCAAAATGAAAAGGACGGAAAAAAATGTGGCGGGGTCGGAGAAAAATAGACCTCGAGCGAAACACAACGAGGGCGGGGGAAAAACAAAATCCGAGATTGAAACTTCCTCAAAGTTTCAGCTTCGAATTCCATCCCGACTCCGTCTCTGACAAACATGCCAAGACGAAAAAAGAAAAAGGGGAAAGGAAGGAAAAATGACACCCCGCGACCAAACGATCGGAACCGGGTTAGGATAGAAAATGGATAAAGTGGAACCAAGATCGGGACCAAACCCGAACCAGAAACATTTTTAAGTTTCAGGGTTCGTATTCCGTTTTAGGTCCACCCCCGACGTTATCCGAAAAGAGAAAGAAAGGACAAAGGAAAAAGAAAGAGAGAGGGGAAGAAAACCCCACGAAGGAATGAAAAGCATGGGAAAAGGAAAAGGAAAAGCGAAGGAATGAAACACGCGGGACCGAGATCAAAACGGAACCTAAACCGGAAAACTTTTTTAAGTTTCATGGTTTGGTTCCCGTTCCGATTCTGAGTCCGCTGAAACAAAAATGAAAAATATTCCTAGGGCTGAAAAGAAAACACCTAAGGCAAAGGACAAAAGGGAAAACAATGGACCAAAAAAAAGAACAAAGGTAAAAGCGGAGTCGGGGTCGAGATGGAACCCGAACGAGAAACTTTGAAGAAAGTTCAACCCTCAGACTCGGACCCGAACCTGACTCCCAGAAAAGACAAAAAAATTAAGACAAAGAACTGTTGGAACCGGAGCCAGGGACGGAATAAGACCAAAACTTAGAAGGAACTTCTAAGCTTGGTATTGGTTCTGACTCCGCTTCCGACAGAACTTTAATGGTGCTGCCACAATAGTGGTTTACAATTTCTAAGAGGAACTGATTTTTGCTGAAATCACATATTTTTAGAAAATATAATGATTTAAGCCTTAAAAGGTTCCATTTTAAGGATTCCAATTAAAGAGAGTTTGATCAAACCACCTTAGATAAAACCCCCTTGGATAGAACCTCGCTAGTTTTAAACCATACCTATAAATGAGTCTCCTTTACACCTATCAAAATGCTCATAAAAAATCACTTTTGATTGAACTTTTGGGGGATCAAATGAATTCATTTAAAATTTATTTGAAATGATTATGGTATTACTCAGAACGAGCTATCCAATGAATATAATTTTAATATGTTTTGGTTTTATTATGTATTTTTTTTTTAGTTTTATTAAACATAGGTTTTTCATTGAAAATGAAGGTCTCTGTTCTGCACATATGGAAAAATAGCAGATTATCAAAAATAAAATTTGAAAAATATGAGTGCACTAGATATTGGAGTCCTTGATCCAACAAAAAAAATAAAATTGAATTTTGATATATACAAAAAAAATTATGCGTTATATAGTCGCACTATGTCTAAATTGTAATTGGTTTGACTTTGAAACTTGATTAAAGAAAAAATATTCAATAAGAAACTATATAACCAAGTGGAAGCACATAGATATCAAAGTTACAAATCTAAATTTGAAAGAATTAGAATTTTATCCTTCATGGAAAAAAAGTTATGCGTTATACAATGTGTGTCACTTTTTTAAAATGTTGTTTTCTGAAAAAAATCAATTTTCGTGGGAGACAAAAAAAGAAGTGCAATCTCATTCCAAAAATTTTTAAAAAAATATTTTTAGAATCTACAGACAAAATGTGATGAGACTCTAGTTTGCATCATCTTCAAATTCCTTAAGATTTAGCCGCTATAGGTGCCCGAATGTGAAGATTTAGTTAAAAATAATAATTTCAGTGTCCAGTTTGGCCAAAAATTGTAAACCACCTAAGGCAGAAAACCAAAGGCCAAAGAAAACAAAAGAAAAAGGGGGGGACCCATTTTTATCCAGATCAAAGTGGGGTGGTTATGCAAGGCATAACAATATTTAGGATCAACTTTTATTGTGTAAACCTTGTTATAAGTTTATTTCATTAAACAATGAAACATTGAAGGTACTCCTTTCATTTCATGAATCTATGGTCTACCCAAGAGAAGATTGTATGAAAGGTCATGATGCATGACATGGATGGGAGTCTGCAATACAACCTTACTATCTTTGATAGGTAATGTTATTACACCAAGTGGTTGTTTTCCCACATTATCAAAACCATGAATAGATAAATCAACTAGTTGAATTTTAGTCTTGTTCACTCCAATTCTTTCAAAAAGATTTACACTACCAACATTAAACCCTAAAAAATTATCAATAAGGGTATGCCTAACCCCAATCTTGTTAACACTAGCCATTATCATCAAGGCATCATTTTGTTTTTGTGTTTCCAAAGGGGGTAACTCACTTTGATGAAAGACCATGTCCAAATTAACCAAATTCATACCCTCAATTAAGGTTGCTACATCATTTGGTTGTGCACTGGGAGGGACCACAACCTTTTTCAAAGTGTTTTAAAGAATTCCATGGTAAACAAGTGATGTTTGGATTAAATCCCACAAAGAGATCTTAGATAAAGTGTTATGAAGTTTCTCAACAAGATAAAACTCTTTACCACTACGCCACAAAATGTTAGGTGCACGTGGGAGGTATGGTTGAGGAAATGGAATGGATTTTGGTGTTTGTTTTGGTTGCTTATTGTTTCTAGTGTTGTATGTGTGAGTGATAATATGATAACTTGGTTTCTTTGACACATGATTACTAGTAAGTTGTTTCGTAAAGCTTAGGATATGGCCATGAGATTTAGGAGTCCTATAATGAGAGGTGACTTAGGAGGTCCAATAATTAAAGGAAATATAATAGCCAATTGAGCATTCATAATTACCTCAATGGAGTTAACTACTTGTTGATGATATTCTATGGATGGGGGAACTAATGTCACCTTAGTGTTTTCATCCTCTTAATGTCTTTTGAAATAAATGTATAAATGATGTCATCTTCTTGCACCATAATATCTTTCCAAGTAGGAGAGGTATTGGGAGTGGAACACACAATATTCTCATGACACTCAATGATTGGATCCTCTAAAACTAAGATACCTTCATCACAAGTAGGTGAGGTATAAAGAGAAGAAAAAATATGATTATCAAGATTGTCCATGATTGCATCCTCTTGCACCAAAACATTCTCACAAGTGAGAAATGTTGAGAGATGAATGAAGACTAGGGAAAGTGATATTAATAAATGTGTAAATGATTTCATTCTCTTGCACCAAGATACTTTCAAAATTAGTAGAAATATTGGGAGAATGACTAATATGCTTGTCAATGATTTTATTTCATTTCCTCAGATTATACTCATAATTAGGGAGATTATAATTATACAATACATGTGTTACCATATCAAAACCACATTTTTGGAAAGGAAACATGTTGCTACTACCCTTGTAGATCAAATGATCAAAATTAAATAGGTTTGAAAATAGAATTTGAAAACAGACATCAAATTTAGACAGAGGACACTGAGAGGGCTTTGTCACATAAATTTGAGATCAAAATGGCAGGACTAAGTCACCATATGGCATCTATGTCCTGCATATCTTTTTGAAAGTTTCAAAATTTGATTGCGTACTATACTATTTAAGGATCTTGGGTCCACTTGTTGAAATTTCTAATAGTGAACTATTTTTTCTAGAATTTACTCATTGCATGCCAATATAGTTCAAAATGCAAGTGTATAACAATTTTCAAAATGTTTCGCCAAATTTGAATATAACTTTTAGATTTAGAATACAATAATTGACTAATTATAAGATGCCAAAATCTGAAAATTATGATTTTTATGCAATTTTGAAACTAAACAATGCAATTTTTGTCACTTTTTGAGTTATATGAAAGATACCTAAATATATGCATTTAAGAATTCTAAATCATAGATCTGTTAGAAGAAACAGAATGAAGACACAAAGACATAGAATTATGCAAAAAAAATTGATCCAAGTGTAGTAGGATAGAGGTGCCCAAGGGCATCTATGTCCTTGATAGGATTTTTGAAAATTGAAAGTTTGAATTTTTATTAGAATGTTTAGGGGTTTAGTGTATGTGTGCAAACAGGTCTAAAAGTCAATATTTCTCTAGAATTTGCTCAATTTAAGACAATGTGACTCAAGTTCAAATGTGTAACAATATTTGAAAAAATGATAATTATGAATGTAATTTTGAATGTAGATCTGACCTAAATAACTAAAGTAAACCCTAATGAAACATATGATGCAATATGATACACATTTTATTTGAATTTTTTTCTTTTATGATACAAAAATGCAACCCTAAATGAACAATGTAAATAATGCAATGCTAAACCTAGATCTAGGGTTGAAATACTTCATATTTTAGAAGGTTTATGATGTCAAAATTTTAGGTTCACCATAATATAACATAGAAAAAGGGGACCCTAAGTTTAATGCATAAAACCTAGGATTAATTTCCTCTTTTTTCAAGGGTACATTAGGATGCAAACAAACAAGGTGAGCCAATCGGACCTAGATATACATGTTTTTGAGTCTTGGAAGTGGATTGGAATTGATTTTTCTTGATTAATGTAATTAAACTATGCGCCCTACTATGAAAAATGTGAGATTTCGACAATTGATACATTATAACAAATATTTGTAGGTAGATTTAAGAAGGGCGAAATACTATGCACCTGTCTTGTAAATTTGAATTCAATCATTATAGGAGGACATAGCCACCAAAGGGTGTCTTTATCCTTGTAGGAGTACTTATGTTTTGTTTTTGCACTCCTTTGATATCAGATCTAAGACTCTCATTTCCACTTGCAAACTTGTTGAATCATTGTTAGATAATTCTATAGGTGAGTTTTCATGAGTTGAAAAGGTGTAGGGATTTGAATACAATGATGAATAAATGATATTCAAACTTCCTTAAATCCTCTCCAAACTTGAAACCTACAAATTCAAAGAGAGAGGAAGGGTTGTGTCATTTTAGGGGCTTGCCTTAGTCAAACCCCATGTTAGTGTCTCCACTTCCACAATGGAAATGTCAATGATAGAAATGATAAATGATATGAAGGAATGATGAATCAAAAAATTGTTGCAACTCACCACCCTTCCATGACTTCCTTGAAGGACTGCAGTCATGCACATCACTTCAAGGTCTTGGATATTGTTTTCTCAATTTCTTGAATTTCTTGGAAACCTGCAAGGGTTATCCTTCACAAGAAATGATAAAATAAACATGCATAAACTCACATATGATTTGACATGATTCTTGGATCTTGAATTGATGCACTAAATTTTTGAAATTTTACTCTTGAATTCTCTTGACTTGCTCTTGACAATAATATTCACTTATTTCTTCTTGTTAGATTTCAAATGATGTAGTAACTAGGCATTTATAAGCATTTATAGTTTCTCACAAATTAGATCCTGATAGTCAACATTTGCAACTTGAATTTCAAATGTTAAAATGCTAACACTAACATATTCAAAATTTGAGCCCAAAAAAAAGGGGGACAAAGCTACCCAAGGGCGTCCTTGCTCTAGCCCTATTTTTTGGGATTTTACGTGCCAGGGGAAAGGCATTACATAAATGCATTTGTTATCTGCTTGCAATTTGTCAAAAAATGATAAAAATAAGCCTTAGAATACATAATTTAGGAAATTAGGGGGTCAATTAGGCTCAATAATTTAGGGAGAGAAAAAAATAGTGTGAAATTGTCAAGGGTGACAATTTTCAATGTTACAACCATTATATTATGATCGAGTGATGATACAGTTCAATTGAACTTAGGGGCACCCATTCCTTGACCTTCATATCTTAGATTGAATCAAAACACTACTAGACCACAAGACATATCATGTCCTACCATCACAAATGTACCCTTGAGTGACTTAAATGATGAGGAGAAAGACATATTCCCTATACTCGATGGAAATGATGTTGGATCCACTAATGCATACATCATTTGGTGGGACACCGCACATCTAGATCCTTTATTTCCTACTGACCATCCTATGAGTGATCTCAATCCATGGTTGCATCATTGAGAGGATTATGAGGAGGATGAGGATGATGATTTAGATGTAGTAGGAGAGGATGATGAGGATGGGGAGGATAAACAACTAGCCACAATATCATTGGGAGGTCCAAAGGAGCAGGAATAGGGTAGAGATGTCCCCAAGGAGAGACCCAAATCTCATCCTCATCTATCATGAGCACATCCATCTATGCCTAAGAGAACAACCATCTATGAGCATGGAGAGAGTAGTGGAGTGGAACCTACCATGTCCCCAACCTCTTGAGAGAGTTTAGATGTGACTACCATATTAACATGTCGAGATCCCCACTGGTGAGCTAAAGATTCAAGTTATATGATATGTTAATATGATGTTCTAATTTATATCCTATAATACTTAAGTTTATGTTTTTATATCATGTTGGTATCTAATATTATTCTATATTTTTTCTTTTTTGTAGTTGGCACCCGAGATTGGCTCAACTTTGTAGGTTGGGTAATATCAGACATGGTTCTTGATATGCATCCCCATCAACCAATGCATGTTAAGCATAGGCCACCACATAGTTCAAGGCACCATAAAGAGATATTTAATCCTATAGCATGATGGAAGATAACATATGAGGATTTGAGATCCACTTACGAGGAGTTGAGAGGGCTTGAGCTCTTAGAGAGAGAGAGAGAGAGAGAGAGAGAGAGAGAGAGAGAGAGAGAGAGATGTAGGCCTTCCTAGGAGAGGAACTAAGTAAGGTACAAGTGGAGAGATATTGGTTGCACAAGCAACACATAGCAATGCTTGAAGCTAATGATGAGCTTAGGGTGAGCTACAAGTTGTATTGTCATGGAGTATCTCTAGGAGTTACTCATGGTCTACCATCTCACATCAACCACCACCACTAGGTCTTGAGGAGTTTGGTAGCCACAAGCCTACAAGTTGATGATGTATTCTTTGTATGATACACCAAAATTTGTTAGTGTGGTGATATGATGATGTATATAACAACATGATATATATATGAGATGTTTTATTTGGTTTGTTTATTGACTATTTTTAGTACTACATGTGATATTTTATACATGCATTACATTTCTATTTATATAAAAAATAATATAGTTGTGATCTATTAAACAATCTATTTAATATTATTTAATAAATGCAACAATGATCTAATTGATATTATTTAAATAAATGATGTGATCTCACTAAATAATTAAGCTTAAATGTCTAATTAAATGCTAGAATTTTGACTAAGTGTACACATGTTAAGCTAGATTCAACTATGATCTAAGTTTAGAAAAATTAAATGCTTATAATGATCTAACTCAATATGCCACACAAATTACTAAATAGTATGTATGATAAGTAATAATCAATAACAAAAATCACTCTAATAAATCAAGACACACAATATTTTGTCAAGAATGAAGCAATATGAAAAAATAGAAAATAACATCTATCTAATCTAACCAACATGCTTTATGATACCACTCACTATTCCAAAAGATGATGTTAAGCATAAAATCTATGCAAGTGCATAGCATTAATGCGTTATTTTAGAGGCATACCATTTATCGTAGAAAGTTTACATGCTCTGAATCCATAATCTTCATCAATAACATAAGGGCCTAACCAATTTAGACTAAACTTTTCCTTTTCTCATAGTGTTGCATTTACATTATGTTGATTCTCATATAGCACCAAGTCACCTTTTTTAAAAGAACAATGGATAACACCGTCATTATACTTACATTAAACACCTCGGTAATAGGCTTGAAGATGTTCAAGAGTGTGTATACACAATTCATTGAGTATTTCAAGTCGTTGAAGTCTTTGTTATCTACAATGATTTTCATCAATAATACCACTAAGAGAGATTTGTAATGAAGGAATTTCTAATTCCAAGAGAAAAACATCAACGCCAAACACAAGGTTGTACAAAGCATTTCTTGTAGTCATACGAACACTTGTACAATAAGCCCATAATGCATAATAAAGTTGGGTATGCCCATCTTTACCATGTTTATTAACAATTTTTTGTAAGACTTGGTCAGTCATTTTGTTAGTTGCTTCCTTGTCCATTCGAATGAGGATAATAAGGTGTAGAAAAATGATGTATGTGATCTTTTCTAAAAACTTCTTCACCTCTTCATTTTTAAATGGTGTATCATTATCCAAAATTAAAGTGGAAGGAATACTAAATCTTGATATAATATTATCTATTATAAAGTGACATATGATTTTATCTATGATGGAATGAAGCAGAACTTCCTCAACCTATTTCATGAAGTAATTTGTAGTTATAATAAGTGTATGTCCTTGAGATGATGGAGGAGAAATTTTTCTAATGAGATCTAAGCCCCACACAAAAATGGCCAAATAGAAACTTGGGCATGAAGTTTGTGAATAGGAGCATGAATAAAACTATTATGTTGTTAACACTTAGGACACTTTTTAACAAAAGAAAAACAATCTTGTTCCATGTTTTTCTAATTATACCAATTTGAATAAATTTTTAAACCAATTATTTACCACCAAATTGTCCTCCACAACAACCTGATTGGGATTCTTCGAGGGCCACATTGATCTCTAATTGACTAGGGAAAAAAAGAAGGAGACCATTATACGCTCTATAGTATAACACATTAGCTAAAATTATGTAACACACTGCAAGTTTTTGAATGCAAGCTCTAGTATTCTTCATAGTTGGTTTAGGAAAAAACACCATTACTCATAGATTGAAATTGTTGGCAACACAAGGGTAGACAACTGAGAGGGGGGGTGAATCAGTTGTCACAAAAATTAAACTTATTAAACTTATTCTCAAATCTGATAAATAACCATGAAAGCATAAACCATCAACACATCAGGAACACACATAACACAAATATTTTTTACGTGGAAACCCTATTAAGGGAAAAACCACAATGGAGGTTAGTCCACAATATTATACTTTGTTAAAAGTTTAAAGAAAAATAAATGGGGAATGCACATGCATTCAGGCACACTACCTAGATCTCACTACTCAATTACAACAAGGCTTACTACCCAAAGGAAGACACATTGTCTTATAGAAACATTTGGATTACATCCGCAAGATTTTGAACTCAGAAAATGGCATCTGCTAATGTCTGATTACAGTTCCAGTTAAGCACATAAGCACTTCTTCACACTTTTCTTTTTCCTTTGAATGATTAGGAAATTATTCACACATCTCCTTCACACCACACCTTCAAATGGAATAAACAATCACTTATATATATTCACAACTAGGAATTACATCAACTCCATGTCAGCTTCAACAAAATAAAAAATGAATACAAACTATCGACCCAAATCAATAAACAATCATTAATGTGAATCAACCAAAGTCATCCACAACATAGTGAATACCCAAAAAAACATCCTTGAACATGAAAAACCTTCAAAAAATATTCCTAGAAGATCCACAACACACTACAATCACCCTATCAACCATGAACATGCAAGAGAAAATCACCAATTGTGAGCACAACGATCAATGCAGACATGCAAAAAAGATAGAGCATGATATGGAAACATCCAAGAGCATCATGAATCACCATAGAAGCATCCGCAACAACTCAACTTACTAGAATCACATCATCTTATTTTAGGAACACCAACTGAAGCAATAGAACAATTGTCAGAACATAGATACTCATAACTCGATCAAATCTTCATGTGGATATTTGAAACCTAACGTGGATAAACAAGATATACTAAAAAAAAAACCCTTTAATCCACAACCTCTGGTCATCAATATACTAAGCTAGGCAATAGTATGTTGGCTAAACTGAACTTCACTGCATCACTGACAACTTGCAACTTATTTTGTTACAATTTTCTCAATATCCTTGACATATACAACCTCTAAATACATCAATTCCAATAGTTCTAACATCAATGACAACCACATATCAACATCCAACAATCTCCCCCTTTGGCATTGATGGCAACACATGATGTGAAAAACACTATCAACACAACTTTCTCTTAGCACTTTCTCCCCCTTAGGTTTTGACTCTTTTCTCCTCAACTCTTTCACATTACTCTTCTCCCTACAAAGTTTTTCACATGACTCTTCTCCCCCTTTGACATCAATGAAAAAAGATACACATTTTCTCCACACAAACTCTAAACCATATTTCTGAACATTTGAATACTCCCCCTATGTAGTAGCCACCACAACATCAATCTGGATCGAGATATGACTATGAAATGCATGAACTGATGCAAGTCAATGCATCTTAGTGCTAATTAGGAGGGGTAATCACCCCTAGTTTTCCTCTGAGATGCTCAAAAGCATCCTTAGGAAATAACTTGGTAAATATATCTAAAATTTGTTCCTTAGTGGGCACATACTCCAATCTAACTTCCTTTTCACTCACCTTCTCTCTCAAAAAATGAAACTTGATAGATATATGCTTAGTTTTTGAATGCAACAACAGATTCTTAGAAATGTTAATTGCACTTAAATTATCACATAATATAGCAATAGGTTTGGCATACATAACTCTGATATCTTTCAACATCTGCTTCATCCACAATACTTGAGTACAATTGAACTAGTAGCAACAATGTATTCTACCTCTGCAGTAGATAAAGAAATGATATTTTGCTTCTTGCTTAACCATGAAATTAGCTTCATTCCCAAGCAGAATGCATCACCACTAGTACTCTTTCTGTCATTCAGATCTCCTGCCCAATCAACATAAGTAAAAGAACTCAAAGTAAGGTCATCATATTTAGGATACCATAGGCCAAAATTAATTGTTCCCTTATCTAAAAATACTCTTCACAACTATCACATGAGATTCCTTAGGATCAACTTGAAATCTTGCAACAATGCATACAAAATTCATTATATTAGGTCTAGTTTGAGTCAAATAGAGAAATCCACCAATCATCGATCTATATCTAGTATGATTCACCTTAGGAGAATCATCATCTTTTGTCAACTTACATTTGGTCACCATGGGTGTACAAACTGGCTTTGAATCTTCCATTCCAAACTTCTTTAGCAATTATTTCACATACTTGGACTAAGATATAAAGATTCCTTTATCTATCCAAGTAATTTTCAATCCCAAAAAGAATTTCATCTCTCCAATCATAGACATCTCAAACTCACTTTGCATCTCATCAGCAAACTTCATGCACAAACTATCATCTCCTCCAAAAATGATATCATCAACAAAGACTTCAACAATCAAATCTTTACCATGATCAATCTTGAAATAAAAGTTACTATCAACAGTACCTTTATTAAATCCAAGCTTCAACAAATACTTGTCTAGTCTGGCATACCATGCTCTTGGGGCTTGCTTAAGTCCATACAATGCTTTCTTCAACTGATAAACCATATCTCCCTGATCAGTCAATTGAAATCCATCAAGTTGCTCAATATACACTTCTTCTTCTAGTTCACCATTTAGAAATGTTGACTTTACATCCATCTAATAAACATTGAAGTTTTTGTAAGCAGCATAAGCAAGAAATAGTCTCATAGATTTAATCCTAGCAACAGGGGAAAAAATTTCTTCAAAGTCAATTCCTTCCATATGAGAATATCCTTTACACATAAGTCTTGCTTATTTCTAACAACTTCACCTTGCTCATTTAGTTTGTTCTGAAAGACCCATTTAGTTCCAATTACATTTTTGTCCTTAGGTCTAGGAACAAGAATCCATGTATTATTCTTCTCAATTTTCTATAGTTATTCTTTCATTGCTTCCACCCAATGTTCATCTTTGCATGCTTCATTGACACTATTAGGCCCAGTATTTGAAATCAAACAATATTCTTTTGTAATTATTCTCCTAGTTTGAACACCTTTGTTCTTATCACCTATAATCTGATCTTCTGAATGATTTAGCCTTACATACCTTAGAGTCTTAGGATGTTCTTGAACTTCAGGATCTTGTGATCTGACTTCTGCACTTTCCATAGTTCCTTCCTCTTGATTTTCCTAATTCACAGGAATGATCTAAACTTGATTTGAAGTCTAAACTTTCTTTCCTTTATCTAAACTATCATTATGATCATCTAAATCATATCCATAGGTTTTGGATGGTCTAACTATGTCTTCATCAACCTTGACATTAGCACTTTCAACTACTTTCCTCAATCTCTTATTGTAGCACCAGTTGGCCTTGTTTTTAGTAGAATAACCAAGAAAGATTCCTTCATCACTCCTAACATCAAACTTTCCTATATCTTCATATCTTTTGATAAAACATTTACTCCCAAAGATTTTGAAGTATCTAACAGTAGGCTTATGACCAAACCATAGCTCAAAAGGAGTCTTACCGGTATTACCTTTGACTTGTACCTGATTGAGAGTGTAAACAATAGTACTCATAACTTCTCTCTAGTAGATATGCAAAACATTTCCTTCTAGCATCATAGTCCTAGCAACATATTGAATTGTCCTATTCTTCCTTTCCACAACTCCATTCTACTAAGGGGTCCATGGGGCAGATAATTGTCTCTTTATCCCATGCTCTTCACATAAAGAATTAAACTCACCAGAAGTGAATTCACCACCTCTATCTCATCTCAGACATTTAATCTTCAGACCTATCTTTGTCTCAACCATAGCCTTAAAAATATTGAATTGATGTAGAGCTTCAAATTTTTCCCTTAAGAAAGTAACCCACATCAATCTAGAGTAGTCATCAATAAGTAACATGAAGTACATGTCTCCTTGTAAACTTTTGATTCTAGAAGGACCACACAAATCAACATGAACAAGCTCCAACACTTTATTTGAACAATGTTGTTTTCTCTAAAATGAAATTATAGTTTACTTCCCTAACTGACATTCCTTGCATATCGTATTAGTGGGTTTTATCAACTTAGGAAGATATCGCACTGCCTAAGTAAAACTTATCTTGATAATATTGTCAAAGTTTATATGACACAATCTCCTATGCCACAACCAACTTTCATCAACTTGAGCAATCAAACAAATTTTACTAGCAACATTCAGGTGAAAGATATTACCTTTTGTTTTTGTACCTAAAGCAATCACATTTCTGGAGCTCCCCAATATTATACACTTTCCATTCTTGAATTGAAGATTGTATCCCTTGTCAACCATCTATCCAACACTTAAGAGATTATGCTTCAAGCCTTCCACATATAGGACATCATTAGTATTATTCTTACCACCAAGAGAAATAGATCCTTTTCCATGGATTACACTATCTTTTTCATCACAAAATCTTACAACACCACCATCATACTTTTCCAAGCTCACAAATTTAATTTTATCACCTATCATGTGATGAGATCATTCATTGTCAATCACCCATTCATCTTCTTCTTCAACTCAGGCAGCTAGGGCTTTCTCTACATTTGTGCACATAGCAGATTCAATAGGCACTAGATCATTTTCTTTGATAGCAATAAATACCCATTCATCCTCGCCTACATTCCCTTTATCAGATTCATCACCTATCACACCTTCATCGGTAGCATAGTAACACTTTCTTTGAAATCTAGGCTTGTTAGGTCTTGGCTTAGGAACTCTTTCTAGACACCTTGATGCAAAATGACCTATCTTATTGCAAGAAAAACATTTAATAAGAAATTTCCCTTTATACTTACCTTCTCCTTTGGCTTCCCTTTTGACAATAAGTGCTTCAAGCTCATCTAGTTTTCTCTCCTCTTCTTTAATCTCTCTCATTTCCTCCTCATACTTGAACACTTTTCTAGAAGAACTTTCTCCTAGATCATATCTCTACTTATCCTTTCCGGAGGTAGTAGCTTTGAATGTAGATTCTATCTTAGGAAGCACATCACCAAACTCACTTAACTCAAAAGCAGTAAGCTGACCAATCAACATGTCTTTGGTTACTTTTGTCACAGTTTGGTTCTCCTCAATAACAGTAGCTTTGGATTTGTATGCAGCAGGAAAAGATTTGAGCACTTTAGCAACAATCTATGATTCATCCAATGATCCACTAGTACATTTGATACTACACACAAGTTCATTCACACTCTACATGAAAGAAGTAAAGTTCTCATCATCGCCCATTCTCAAAATTTCATATTTCCCTTTCAGACTTTGCAACTTAGAAACCTTCACATGTGCATCACCTTCATGCAAAGTTTCCAAATTTTTCTAAATCTCATAAGCAGTCTTCAGATCCATTACATTTGTCATCTTAGAATCAGTCAGAGCACTCAACAATGCTTCCTTAGCCCTGATATTGTACTTGACATCCTTAATCTCAACAGTTGTAGAAGGACCATTTTGTGGGATGATAGACCTATTCTTTGTAATGATCCAAAAAGGTTCACCAATACATCTTAGATAACACTCCATTCGAGCCTTCCACAGAGAATATTTTTTTCCATCAAATCTCAGACTATCCTTCTTATATGTCACCATCCCAGATTACCTCAACCTATCAAAATTCTTCCGAGGAACCTTCTCTGATACCAATTGTTAGAAGCACAAGGGCGGACAACTGAGTGGGGGAGGTCAATCAGTTGTCACAAAAAATAAACTTATTAAACTTATTCTCAGATCTAATAAATAACCATGAAAGCATAAACCATCAACACATCAGAAACACACATAACACCAAGATTTTTTATGTGGAAACCCTATTAGGGGAAAAACTACTGTGGAGGTTAGTCCACAAGATTATACCATGTTAAAAGTATAAAGAAAAATAAATGTGGAATACACATGCATTTAGGCACACTGCTTAGAGCTCACTACTCAATTATAATAAGGCTTACTACCAAAAGGAAGACACACTGTCTTATAGAAACATTTGGATTACATCCACAAGATTTTGAATTGAGAAAATGGCATCTACTAATGCCTGATTATAGTTTCGGTTAAGCACATAAACACTTCTTCACACTCAGCTTCTGCCTTCGAATGATTAGGACATTATTCACACATCTCCTTCACACCACACCTTCAAATGGAATAAACAATTGCTTATATATATCCACAACTAGGAATTAGATCAACTCCATGTCGGCTTGAACAAAATAAAAAATGAATACAAACTATCGGCCCAAATCAATAAATAATTATTAATGAAAATTAACCAAAGTCAGCTACAACATACCAAAACAACATCCTTGAACATGAAACACCTTCAAAAATTATTCCTCGAAGATCCAAAACATGCTACAATCACCTTGTTAGCCATGAACATGAAAAACATGAACACACAAGAGAAAATCACCAATTGCGAGCACAACGATCAATACAAACATGCAAAAAAGATAGAGCATGATCTAGAAACATCCACAACAAATCAACTTACTAGAATCACATCATCTTCTTTTAGGAACACCAACTAAAGCAACAGAACAACTGTTAGAACATAGGTACTCATAACTCGATCAAATCTTCATATTGATCTTTGAAACTTAATGTGGATAAAATAGATATACTCAACAACAAATCCTTTAATCCACAACCTCTAATCATCAATTCACTGAGCTAGGAAATAGTATGTTGGATAAATTGAACTTCACTACATCACTAACAACTTGCAACTTATTTTATTACAATTTTCTCAATATCCTCGACATATACAACCTCTAAATACATCAATTCCAATAGTGTTGACATCAATGAGAACCACATATCAGCAACATCCAACAAAAATATTGATAAATAATATTCGTCTGATTTATCTATGTGACATATTATTTCTTCTTTTATGTCGTCAGTTATAGATGGCGATGTAATATTATGAATAATAAATTGAAAATACATGGAAGTATCATCAACGTGTATGTAAGGGAAGTTGTGCTTTCCATTGCATCCACATGTTGATTATCCTTTCGTGGAATATTTTCTATAGTATATGAGGATTTTTTTAATAATATTAACATCAAATCATGATATTGGGATATCCTATCTTTCTTCACTTGATATGATCCATGAATTTTTTTATGATTAATTGAGAGTCCCCAAATATATGAAGATGTTGAATATTAAGAGACAATGTTGCACACAAACTAGTGATAAGGGCCTAAGGGCCTTATATTTCATGATGTTATTAGTGAAAAGGAAATTTAGATGATAAGATAAGGGAATTGGATTACCTAAAGGAGATAGTAATATTATCCTAGCACCTAATCCAATTTAACACATAGAACCATCACAGCATAAATCTCATGTTTCCTTTTCTTTTAATGTCAAAACATATTCATTAGGAAAAGGGTCAGGGTTTTGTAAAGCTGATGGTGAAGGGGCTTCAGCTAAATGGTTGGCCAATTCATGACCTTTAGTTTATTTTTGAGAGACAAAATTGAGATCAAATTCCATGAACATCACCCACTTAGCTAAGCATCTTGACAAATCACTTTTAGCAAATAGATTCTTTAATGGATCAAATTTTATCATCACATGCACTTCAACATTTAATAAATAATGTTTCAACTTGTTTACAATAAACACAAGAT
Source organism: Sequoia sempervirens (assembly GCA_007258455.2). Taxonomy (NCBI): domain Eukaryota; kingdom Viridiplantae; phylum Streptophyta; class Pinopsida; order Cupressales; family Cupressaceae; genus Sequoia; species Sequoia sempervirens. Next base: position 280,924,892 of record VDFB02353493.1, on the reverse strand, counting down.
CCAAACATTATTATCTATGTTTGTGTATCACATTTCATAATCAATTAATTTTTGACTAATGTAGTAAGCAGAATGTTCCTTACCATTCAGATCTTGTTGTGTCAATAATGCAAGAAGAGCATTTGATGAAGTGAAAGTTTAAAGAATAAAGGGATGTCCTGACGTAGTCCATTGTAAAATAGGAGGATTAGCCAAATATTGTTTGAAATTCTCAAAGTATTTTTGAAAATATTCATTCCATTTAAAATGAAATTCTTTCTTTAATAATTAAGTAAAGGGAAGAATTTGATCTGTCAATGATGCAAAAAAATGATAGATAGCCTAAATCTTTCCTTGTAAGCTATGAAGTTGAGAAAAGTTCTTAGGTGGAATATTTATTATTGCATCAATTTTCTTCATTTCCACCTCAATACCTAAATGTGACACTATAAACCCTAATAATTTTCCACTATCCACATTAAAGACACATTTTTTGGGATACAATCTCATGTACTTACAAATTTTCTCAAAGATTTGATAGAGAATTTTGACATGATCTTGATATGTTATAGATTTGGACAAGATATCATTGACATAATCCTCTAGGATATTATGTATGAAATTTTAAAAGATTAACATCATAGCTCTTTGATATAAGTTGCTCCAGTGTTTCTAAATATAAATGGTATGACAACCCAACAAAATATTTCCCATGGTTGTTACACCCCATTGTGTAACTACTTATTTACTTTTACCTAGTTGGGTGAAAATGTTTCAAATGAATGTATTTATGCTTTATGTTTTTTGGAAATATGATGATTAAATGTTTAATTCAATTTGATGTTTTATAATGAATTTGACTATGAAACATATGATGCAAATGAATGTATTGTTTTTTGCTAACTACTATTGCAATGTACTAAGCTAGATACAGGAATAGAATCAAGCCTTTGGAAGAGAGGAGAAGTATCACTCAGGAGAAGAACTTGGTCTGGTAACCATTAATAATACCTAAACTAAGCTTTCACACACTCACTTCTAGTTTGGTCGAGTTAGGCTAATTGCTTGGGAAATAATAAGTTAACTTTAGTCTTGTTTGTGTATGATTAGAGGAGGTTATGGTTTTATTTATGAACATTCTTGTTTAGGGGGTTAAAAATGTTGAGTCTCTTTGTGATGTGTGATTTCTTCTTTATGTGTTTATATTTAATTGAAGGGATATATACATAAAATGTATATATATGTATATACACATGTGTCAATAATAAACTCATATGCATGAATGGTTTACCCATATGCATGGGAATATCTATCGGACAAAGGTAACATATATATGTATATACACTTCATGTGTATATTGTTTGCATAATTTTTGTCATTTATGTCAAATTTCATGTGATTCTCATGGTATGCTTTGAAAAGGTGTTGATTTGATGTGTGATGTCAAACATTATTTCATGTTCCATCTCATACATAAGGTATATCATGCATAATTGCTTTAGGTCAAAGTATCATGCAGTGGTGTGGTTGCATGATGATTGGTGCATCCAAAGTTTTATTCCAAGACAAAGTATGACAGAGTTTCTTGCTTCATGACAAGGTATTGTGTTGATATGTATATTGTTGGATTCTTGTTTACAAAGGTGTTGATGCAAATTGAAGTTGATGCTAGTTATCTCATGCTACATAATGGTGCAAAAGTCATAATTATTTTCCAAAAGGTTCTTGTCCATTCAATTCTTGATGCCCACCATGGATCTAAGAGTATTGCTTCAAAGGTTGCAAAATGCAAAGAATTTGCTTCATGATAGGGTATGCTTCAACGATGCTTCATTTCTTCATAGCAAAGGATATTGTTGATCACCTTATGATGTTTATTGCAAAAGGTACTTGCCCTTTATTTGTCAAAGGTTGATCGAGTTTGGAGGTTAATTTGTCTTTGCAAATAATTGATCTCAAAGTGGGAATGCAAAGAAATCAATTTTATGAACGAGGTCTCAAGATTTGCTTCTTCTCAAAGTGGTGCCATTATTGATTGTTCAGAGGTTTTGGATTTTGGTTATTGAAGGTTTCTTAAAAACCCTAATATCTAGGGTTTATCTCTTGTAGGTTTTTTTTTTAAAGAAAAGAGTGATTTTCTCATGATTTTCAAGTGACTTATGATTTTTTATTAATGATAACTCAAGTGATGACTTGAGGGGCTTATCTTCATTTGGCAACCAACCCTTTCCTTTGGAGAAACTGGTTGATCAGGTTATGTTGTTTGGTTATATCATTTGAATAAAGATCAAAGGCTAGATTTTAAGGTTGAATTTGGTGGGAGTTAAAATAAAGGGCTTAAATTTAAATTTAGTAAATGATTATTCCTTGAAGAACATTGTTTGATGGGAGTCCAACAATCTTCTTGATTTTTAGTTTTTCTTTCAATCATGAATATGAATAGGTTATGTATTTTTTGTTTGGCACCAAAAAGTATTGAAGTTTATGTGTGTTCAATTTGGATGATGTTGAATATCAATGGCTAGGGTTTTATTTTTGAACATCGAATTGATTTGGTGACAGGGGTATTCAAGACCATGATAGTGTGTGGATGTGTGTAGAAATTACAATGAAATGAAAAAATTGAATAATAGCATATATGGTGCATTTATATGACTATATTCTATGCACAGTTTAGAGAAATAGGAATATGACCTTGGTGTTTGAAAGGTGATTGAATTCACTACATTGAGTGATTGAATCCACTGCTTGTTGTTTGCAAAGAGATTGAAAATATCATATTTGATTGAGGTTCTCTTGAATTTGTTGTGTGATGTTCTTTGGTTTGGAGTTGATATGAGCTTTGTGAGTATGAGATGAATTTTCTTGATTGAAGTATGTTGAGAAAAGATGACTGTAACATAACAGAGCAAGGTATCCAAGATGATGAATCTATCATGAGCTTAGTAGGGTAATTGAATGTTTTATGTATTCAATGTATAATGTGCCATAGGTTGAAAATCGAATAGAGCATGATGTTTCCAAAAAGGAAAAATTAATTTTCCTGAATTGTTGTTTTAGAATCTTGAGATGTGATGTGATAAAGTTGAATAATATTTTTGACAGATCAGGGATAAAGCTATGATTGAAAAGATGATGATAGGGCAAGATGATGCTAGAATGCATGGGTAAGTGTGAAGATCTATAATTAAACCTTGCTTATGCAATAATTTTAAGTGAAATAGGGTAACCCCATGTATTCTTTTGTTTTCCTTTTAAATATTGTCAATGTGACATGGATTTTTTCTAGTGAGGCATGGGAATCAGCCAGTGAGGCTTAAGTAATTTCTAGTGAGGCTTATTGTATTTCCAGCGAGACATACAATCCGTAAACAACAAGTTTTATCCAATGTGTCTTAAATAGAGCTATTTTTTTAGAGTGGTTTTTTCACCCTTTTAGGGTTTTTCCACTCATAAATTATGTGTCCTGGTTCTTCTTGATGGTGTGATGCTTTGTGCATAGTTAATTGACCCTGATTCAAATGTGTGATTTGGTTTGTACATAATTATGATCTTCATAACATTCAATATCTAGAATATTTGTGTAATTAAGTGTTTCAAGGTTTGAAATTGGTTTTATTTGACCATTGATTCACCCCCCCTCTCAGCGGTCCTATACTCCAACAAGTGGTATCAAAGCAATAGGCTCCCTGAAAAAGTTTAATCAACTTGGGTTGATCTTGGTGGTGGAGTAGAATGGAAAAAAGAAAAAGAAACAAAGAAAAAAGAAATACTTAGCAAAGTTCTAAACAACAAGCACCACCTAAACCAAATACAAAATTAGATGAGGAAGCAGTTGTAAGAAATGGTTTACAAATTGAAGAAGATACAAGGTTAAAATATGATTTTGTAGTTGAGAATGTTGATAGAGAAGGAGACCCATTTGTGTGTGATTATGAATAGGAGTATAATGAAGATGATTGTGAAATTGATATTGAAGGTGAACTTATTTGTGATCTTGATGAGATTAAGAAACTCAGATTGGAGAATCAAAGATTCAAGTTGCAACTCCCTGAAGAAAAGGTGTCAAAAACCAAAACACTTTCAGATCTTAAAGGGGTAGAAAAATTGATAATGGATTTGAAGGTTCAAATTGCAAAAGTTTGTTGCAAGAATGGAAAGGATGAAGGTGTTGTCATTGATTTCAACTAGTCAATTAGTTATCAGCTAAATGTTTTTGGTTGTATATGTCAAGGATATTGAGAAAATTGTATTGAAGAAAGATTGCAAGTGTTCAATGGTTGCTCTGGGTTTTTCTCCAGGATTTTCTCCTATGTTTGTGCAGTTCAAAGGTGTTGATCATGGTTGTCAGAAGATTATATATATAAATTTTTGGTTTTTGATTCATTATATAGTACAAGTTATGTTCACTAGTTGTGAACTGTGGTTTTCTGTGTTTCTGGTTGAGGTCTGAGAGAAATTTTGTTGGTCTATATTTCTCTTTGTTAAATTCTTATGACTTGCGGTTCTAGAGTTGAGTTGTTTTGATTGTATTGAAGATAATTTTGGTATCTAGAAGATTCATGCTTAATGGTTCTATGTGTTTACATTGGTTTGGTTGACCTTGTGTTGAACACTACCTTCATAGTTGATGAAGTGTGTTGGATCTATTTGGGTCCTTATGAAGCATGTGTTTGGGTCACCCTCATTCTAATTCCACCCTAGGATGTTTTGGCACCAACCTAACATGAATTTGAATTTGAATTTGGATGGCTAACTTTGGATATGTTTCAAAGTTGAAGATGATATAAATATAGGATGAGTTAGTGGTGAAATAAGCAAGCAAAAAGAGATATATGTGCAAAGAAATAGAATAGATAGTTGTGAGATTGATATGAATCAGTGGGTGTGGAAAATTAGTGCAAAGCCTAAATGTTGAGTTTTTGGATATAGTGAGCAGAAGGTGTACTTTATCATTCATACATGTTTGCAAGTAGTTGAGAAACTTGTGGTGGATTTCTCTGTTGCATTGAGATTGTCTTCTCTCTGTAATGTATCTCGTCTATCTTCATTGTATCTCTATGGCATTGAGCCCTCTGAGTTGTTACCCCTATTGGACAGTGAGTCCTGATTTGGACAGTGAGCCTTGTTTCTTAGGCAGTGAGCCTCTTGTAATCAGTTTTGATATTCTTTATAGTGTGAGTTAATTCTCACCATGGTTTTTCTCTTATTGGGTTTATATAAATTTGGTGCTATTGTGTTTGTGTGTTGGATTTGAGTTTCTACATTAGTATTTAATGGTTACTCATTTAACCAATGTAATGAATTAGTTATGGTGAATGAATTAAAGTTTAAATCTGTAACAATTGATTCACTCCCCCTCTCATTTTTCTTATTCAACAATTGGTATCAGAGCATGGTTCCTTGGTGAAGAGCTTAACCACTTGAGGAAGTCCAAGATGGTTGGAAAAATGGTTTGTGATTATCTAAGGTTTGATGGAACTAGTTATGCTATCTGGAAAATATTGATGGAAGAATATTTGGAGTATTGTGGATATGATGTGGAGAAAGCTTACAAGAATCCTTATACTCATGCTAATGGTTTGAGTACGGCTGATGAGATCAAAGCACATGAAGCGAATAATAAGGTGAAGTACATTTTGAAGAATAGTCTAGTACATTCTGAATTGATTAAATTTTAGAATCTAAATATGGCTAAGGAAGTCTAGGATGCTTTGGAAAGGGCACATGAAGGTGATGAAAGAGTCAAAGAGGAAAAATCTAGTCTAGGGATCTCTTTTGATTGAGTGTATATATATACTCCATATTAAGGAATGGGTGTTTATATTAGTATTAAATACTATAATAAGATAGAGCTTATATAGTAGTTGTTTAACTTAGTTGAGCCATAGAATTACTTTGAATACTTAGTAGAAGTGACATAGTGTACTTAAGAGGTTATAGGTTATTCTTAGGGTTAAGGTTACTCCATGGCATAAGGAGATATCCTATGCATAGGTTATGAATGGTCAATACAAATCAAGCTAGAAATGTCGGTGAAGTATTTGATGTCCAGTCTAAATTTTGTGTGATGAATACTTTGGCCAAAGTAGTGTAAGTTTCCACTATTTACACTGTCAGTTCATTGAGATCTAGGTTTACATACTAGGAAGGGAATGTCATATGTGTAGTTTGTAGCCACTATGTGAAATATCTACATATGTAGGACACAACACCAAGCTCAGGGAAGGTCATTATTATTATTTTTACCAAACCAATCTCTTCATCGAAGGGTAGGGCCATCTTACCAAGTTTAGTAGATGTGCAACGGATCACAGTTATTCCAAGGTTGGTAGAAAAGCACTTGAGTGATGCTTCTCCTCATCAATAGTAAACCAACATTTGATGGAGGACACCTAGACCATTCGTATATATATTTCTAGTAAGCTCAAAGGAGCCTTGTATGTATTATGAAACCAATACATAAGAAAGTTGTAATAATTTGATATAATGCAATGGGAAATTTTAGAAAGATGATTGTTTCAAATGTGCATGCTATCTTTATATTTGAAAAGAAAAAAATTATTGCTTATATTGTTTTCATCATATTTTATTTACTTGACATTAAAACATAGGGAAGTTACTAAGTAGAATAATGGGCATGTTACAAAGGTGTAATCAATTTTGTTTTATATTGATCTTTAGGATTAATGAAAATTTGATTATATCTTGAAAATCCATCCATGAATGATAGTAAAGCATGTACTATGGTTGAATAAACAATCATATCTATGTTTGTAAGGGTAAAATCATCTTTCAAAGATACTTTATTGAGGTCATAAAAATCCATACACATTCAAATACAATTATCTGGTTTTGCAACAACCACTATGTTTAATATCCAAGGTGAGTAGTTGACAAGGAGAATAAAGCTAGCTTGTAATTGTTATCAATAGTTTTGCACCCTGCTGAATGCAATATTTAGCAAACTACTAAAACATGGAAACCTCTTTCAGATGTGGGTGATCTTACGTGAAAGAGGAATCTCCAGAGTGAGCTGGTTCTCCGAATGATGAATTCTATTCTAAAACAACTTATGAGGAAAGGGATGAAGAATAACTGAACATAAAACCTATTTCTAAAAGATGATTCACCAAACTTATAGAATTCAGACCTAACCACTCATAACAACTTGTCTATTGCAGTAATCCTCACAATCTCATTGGCACATATCCCATCAGTGATTTGCATGAAGATCTGGAAAACAAATACAACATGCAACCTGAAACATATAATTCTGAAACACAACCTATAATAGCAAGACATAAAAGGATTCCAATTTGAAAACACAAGTATATCAGATCGCTATTACAAAATTTGAGACAGAAAATAAGAAGGAGAAATCTGCTGCTCTATTAAAAATGGAAGAGTGTCAATCTGACCAAACTGAGTATCAAAAGGTTTACAAGCTCCCCAAAATGAGTAAGGGCAAGAAACTCTGATCTGAACTACTGAGAATGGAGAGTTGAAAGACTAAATCTATCAAAAGAACTCTCAAGGAAACCCTAATCCGAGCTCAAAAAAAGCTCAAGGAAAAAAGGCTTCAAACAAACTCAAAAAACTGCTTAAAAGCAGAAAAAAGCACAATGCTTTTATGATGAACCTATCAAGCCTCTAAAAATAGGCTAAATCTACTTTAAAAGCACAAAAAACACCTTATCTCTCCAAGATAAGTCTGGAATCTGACCAAGAGGAAAGTCAGTCAAAGATCTGCTAAAAATAGCAAGAAAACATAAAGTAGTTTATAAAACATCGCTTTTATGCTTCTACTTTACAAGATGCAGATTTTTACAACTTTCCTTATTTTTACAACTCAAAGATTTGGAAATCTTTTGCAAAAAGAAATAATCACCCTTATTCCTCCATTACAATAATTTATTTTTTCCCAAAAAATCATAAAAACATACTACATAATCCTCTTCTTATCCAAACTTCTCATTGATTTCTCATAAAACCAATTAAAATGAGAAACCCTAAAAATATGGCATTAAGCACAAGGCATTCATAAATTTATCTTAATTGCCTCTTCATTTAAAATAATACCCTAAGGCATAAACCCATACCTCTAAGGCAAAACAATAAGTCTTAAACACTTAAGAAATCACCCTAGCATAGAATTTCGGCCTTACATAAATATTGATTTAGACTTGGGTTTATGATAAATCATAAGGAAGGTATTATGGGTTTCGACCTCCATTTGATATTGAACATGTGCATTTTGAATGAAAATTTTGGAAACTTCACAATGCTCGAATTAGGGCCTTGATCAAAACAAGGTCAAACCCTAATTATCATCATTTCACACCCGTGACTTTGGCAAGAAAGAACCTCTATCTGCATGAACAATGTCGCTACAATGGTGTTGGATTCAAGCCTGTGTGCTTCAGTAACCTTTCTCTGCTCTTCAGTTGACCGAATCTCCAGTGGGTAAGTCTGACTTTGAAGTATTGACGCTCTTTTCACTTCATCATTTCGAAAATCAAAACCCTAAGGGCGCGACCTACATGAGTTTACTTTCTGATTCTATTCTTTCCTTGACTTCTCCATGCCATTATGAGTTTGAGCTTGATTGGAGACTATGGAAACCTCGACTCGTAGTCTTGTTCTCCTTCACTATGCAGAGGTAAGCTTTATGTTCTTAGACTCTATGGCTTTGTATTCTACTCATTTCGGCCTCAAAGCCTTGGCTAACATATTCTAATGTCATCATTTCGGTGTTCTCCTGTGCTCACATCTATCATTGTAATGCTTTATTCACCAGTGAGAGCTCAGCCATCACTTGGAAACTCGAATCCCTGTATTTGGAAACCATCTGCAACTTTGGCCGTGGCTAGAGAGCTCCACCAGAAATATGTACCGGTAACTTCCTTTGCTAACATTGATCTTCAGAAACTTAGAGAACTTCCTTCTCTGTTCATAGATTTTTCCCATGTTCAGGCCGAACCAAAAGAGCACTGTAGAAAGCAATCTTTCAAATTTTTGGTTCGACCCAGAACATAAATTCTCTATTCTATCAATTTGATAACATCTCTGCATATGGGTATCAAAGAAACTTCAATAAATCTGCATTTTACTTTCTCTGTATTTCGACTCAATTATGGGAGTTTGTATTCTTTTATATTCTTTCCATTTTCTCCAGATTTCACATGGGTATTTCTGTAGCTATCTTTTTTGCATTTTGAAGCCAACCCTGAAAATGGGTACTCGAAATTTTTAAGGGAAACTCCATTTTCTGTATTTTGAAAATAAACTAGAAATGGGTCTTTTGAATTATTAAAGAAAAATGCATTTGCTTTTCTTTTGAAGCTCGCCCTAGCACAAAATCTTCACATTTGTAATTTATTGTTGATTTCATGAAAAACCCATATGGGTATCATCAATTATCATATTTCTGTACTTTTCGAAAGCAAACCCTCATGTGGGTATTCAAAATTTCTGAAGAAAATGTATTTTTTGTATTCTGAAAACATTTGAGACTATGAAGTAACTGTTATTCCTTCTATCCATATGGCTTGAGCTAGAACAAATAGTGATTTAACCCACACTTCTGAAGCGAAACAATATTATGGGTTTTGGAATTTTTCAAAGCAAAAGCATGTATTTTATTTCTGACAAAACTCGACCTCTCATACTTGCTTGAAATGGTGATAGACTGTATACATGCTTGCATTTCTTTCAGGATCTTGACTCAAATAACTAGTGACATTTTATATTTATGTAACCTTCTTGATAGAAATAATACCTGAGCTCAAATCACAGAGTTGTCATCAACATAGAGCTATAAACTATCCTTAAAAAGAACATCCAACCTTCACATTCTGAGAGTACTCTCCAAGTACTAAGAATCTGAAAGATCTATTTTGAATTCAAAAACTTCATATGTGTATTAAGCTTGAATTTGAACATTCCATTATGATCCCCAGCTGCATTATGTGCTCATCTTGTAGATATGACAGAAACCTTACCTCACTGTTTTGTCAAGACCTTGACTGAGTAATCTGAAAATGATCAACACCCTGCATATTTGTTATATTTAATTCATGGCTTGACCAATTACAAGTGACATCTTACCTAACACCTGTAACTCATAGAAAACAAAATGAAATAACATCACATTTGATTATTGTCCTTGATTAATCATTGACACACGATCCCGTTTGAGGCACCATTGCAATCAAAATGATTTCACTGTCTTTTCTGTAGCTCCTAATAACTGGTACTCCATATTTGAGTATTGTATCACTGACACCCATTATTGTATCCAGCTACTCCCTAGTCTTCAGTTCCTAGGCACAACTAGCACCTCAAAACCTTCTCTGTTATTTTAGGTTAATAGAAACTACTTCCTCCTTCTTTCATGTTCCGGAAAGCTCACTTGCTTGACACTTATAACTCCCTCCAGCATGGCTATACTCATGCATTGTGAAGGGAATGACCTCCTAAATATACTGTATCTATGCTTACTCACTGTAAACACAACAGTTGTTTCTCTTTGTCCCTCCTTAATTTTAACACAACAACTTTCACCTTTGTAACAAAAGATATCTTGAATGTTTGTCTTTATTTTAACCTCATTAGCATACTATACATTTTGAAAGAGAGCCACTTACTGCATCACTATTGCCTGATTAAAAATGCCTTCAGAAGTGTATATAAGAACATGATGGAATAACAAGAACTTGTGTGTTTGTTTATACTCGTTTGACTCATATACCCAGTTTTCATTTTGGCATTTATGTACATCTTTTGATAGTTGTATGACACCCGAACTTGATTCATAATCATTTTCCTCTTTTGATAAGAGCAACTGACCTCTTGTTACAACACTGTCATTGACATGGATCTTAAGAAAGATTTGTATTTGTTCATCGAGAAGAAAAGGATCTCACTGTTTGTAATCTGCCTATATTTTAATGTCCTTCTGACACTCCTTATCATGGCAACTCCATAGGGAAACCAAAAATGAATCATTGTAACATCATGACCACATGATGCTCACCAGCTCATATGTATAGCTTAACAACTCAGAACTTATTTTGGAAAGAAAAGACTTACTCTTCCCTTATTATCTTGGAACAATCTCTTTATCACTAAACCCATTGATAATGCAGTATTTCTTCACCAGTCAACTCAGAACTAGAAATTCATCTAACACTCAGGTGCACTGTCTATATTTGTATTTATGAGAAACATGGTGCTCTTCATGCATTTTTATATTTCACTGCACAAACTACTCTCAGAAACTGTTCTCTTTGATGATGAAAATTAGAACAGAACATTAAGGCATATGTATGCCTGTTCACTATCCAAAAGAGAAATAATGAATTGAAACTCACATGACATATGATTATAATCAGTACAAAAAATGGAGTAATTCAACAATTTTTGATGCAAATGCACTCTGTTAAATTATTTAAGTGAACTAAACTCACTGTTCACCTGTAGCCTTCAAAAAGAAATGTTGATCGTTATGAATGCACAGTTGGTTTCGTTACTTGATGGATAACTATGTTTACTCTTTCAGTTGTATTTCATTTTTGTTTGATGTATATGATGAAATATCTTTCAAAATCAGCCCCATTTAATGCACATGGCAGCATGTCGGGCTCTACCCTTGTGGGAGCCCATTTTACTCCACATGCTTGGTCTTTGAATAATGTTCAGCTTCATGACTTTACCTATACCTGCACAAGGAAACAAACAATGTTAGCATAAAAATAGAACATGTTGATTATGATGTTGACGCTTCTCCTTCAGCTCACTTCTTTCATACTACATTTGATTGATTATTTCAATGCATTGATAATAGTATGTTGTACTATTGTTGGTGCATCATATGAGTTACATCATAGTCGGAGCCACTGACATCCCTCTTTTCCTCTTACAGGTCGACGAAGCTCGAGACGATGAGGTGCACCATTCAACATCAAGCATCGATAACAGGCAATGATGACTATGTTGTTGCTTATATGTTCTCCTTTCGCATCTTCAGTAGTGCATTGTGCTATTAGAAATGTATTGGAACAGTTATAGTTATATCCACGGCTTGTGTGGATCCTTGATTTCATTTTTTTCTTTTCAGTTGAAAAGAAAATGCATCTCATGCAATGTTGTAATACTATTCTGATTGTGAAATCAAATTAAGCCTTGTAAAAATATGAGTTCTCTTCGAAATGAATAAAAGCATCTGAAATGCTATTTGGCACATATACTCAATTCTGTCTTTCTTTTAAAACTACAACTTCTGAATGGCACTCTGCAAATTCATAGCTTAAAAAATGCATAATTGTTACTCAATGCACAAAGTAATGCAAAACATCATTTAAAAACAATGTGCAATTCCACTTATTGTTGAAAAACAATCAGCCAACTCCTCTATTTGAGCTGAGGCGAAAAATATGTAACAGTAATATCTTTTCAATCTCAACCTTAACCAACAAAGCCACCTTAGGTTTCATTTTATGAACCCTTTATCTTACTATTTTAACATCATATTCTAACATAATATTATGTGTTACCTTAGGTTATGTTTCAGGAATATATGAATAATACCACATAAATAGTTCAAGAAATTCATGTGACAATATATAGTATGCTCTTATTTTCTCATCATAATCAAGTCATTTTCCAATTAAAATCACCTTTTCTATGTTAAACAAGTCCATTGAGACATCAATACTTTCTGGAATATGAGTAATGTATTGTTATATAAAATACTAGGTAAATCTTGGGGTGTGTCTTGGGACTCTACATTATCATTTGATAATTTAGCTTCTTTCATAAAGTATGCTTCAATATTTAAACAATAAAGAAATCAATGATCTTGATAATAAGTAGGAAAATTGTCATATACTCCCAAAAATTCTACCAAGGACTCATCATTTTGAAATATGTCCAATGATATGTTATTTCTTGTCTAACTTATCAATTCAGAATGAGCTAAGTTGAGAGATACCTTAGGAGGATCTTGTGTTATTCTGTTTGCATTGAGGGAAGGTGGACATGAAGCCTTAGTAGTTTTTGAAGGATGATAGCCAATACCAGTTGTTTCCTCTTGCATGTTTAACTCTATATGATCCCTTATACCTTGTTATTTTATACCACATCCCTTACCATTATATCTATATTGTGAAAAAAAATTATATCATCTTCCAATTCTTTCAAGGAAGGTGGTTTTTCATAATCAGTCATATCATATGCTAATGTATAACTGGTATCTTCCTTATTAGTAGTCATTGAAAAATTAGATGTTTGAGGAAGAACAATGGAAACTTGTGTAGATTCCACAAGGGTTTCCTTTACTTCTAATTTTTATGGTGAGATTTTATATTCCCCCAATCATCATCTAAGAATTTTTTCATGGGCGAAACACATTTATCCTTGTTTTCAACATGTATGGGTTCCACTTTTGAAGATGGAATCAATTTGCTAGAGGGTCTTGTATTCCTTGTTTTAGTTTGCATTTGAATAATTTTTGAACTTAAGGATCATGTTTTAGTATGTAAAATTTGTTGTTATATGTGTACTTCATGAGGTGGTGAAGAGTTGAAGGAACTCCTACAATAGCATGATTTCGTGGTCTTCCTAGGAGAAGGTTATATGAAAGATCATCTAGCATAACATGAATTGTGGTAGGTAACACAATGAGATAATTTAACATGAAATGTGACTGCTCCTAATGGTTGTCTACCCACATTATCAAAACCACGAATATAGATAAAGCATTAGGTTGAATAAGAGACTTATCCAGACCAAGTTTGTTTAGAAGGTCAATGCTAGAAACGTTAAGACCCAAAAAATTATCAACAAGGATATGACTAATACCTATTTTGTTAATAGAAATCATTATCATTAGGTCATAATTTTTTTTCTATCTCAAGAGGAGGTAATTCATTTTGATAAAAAGACAATATCCAAATTCGTTAAATTCATATCCTCAAGAAAAGTTGTAACATCATTTGATTTAGTGCAAGGAGGCACAACAATCTTTTATAAATCCTCTTGAAGTATGTTATGATAAATAAGTGAGTTTTCAATAAAATACCATAATGAAATCTTAGTGGGAGTGGCACAAAGCTGCTCCAAAAGATCATACTCCTTACCATTATGTTCAGGCAAATGAGGTACAATAGGGAGAATAGGTTATGGTAAAGGTATGGAGGAAGGAATGGTTGGAGTTTTATTTGGTCATTTATTATTTTATGTGTTGTATGTATGAGCAAAAAAATGATATTGTTGTTTGTTTAATTAATTTTGTTGCATGTGGTTACATTGAGCCAATTATCTTGCAAAGTTTAAGATATGACCAAGTTTTTCTATTTGTTCGATGGTGGTCCTATGATAAGCACTAGTTAGCTTTATATTTGAGGTTGGTTTGAAGGTGGGTAAATCATTGGTTGAGGTGTAATAGAATTTATCATTATTTTATGTGGTGAAACCTTATAAGTCTTACTAGACAATTTAGGAGAGATGAAGTCCTCAAGGGCATCATCTAGCATATCAAAATCATCACTACTAAAAGACTTGTTATATGTATACAAAAACATGCAGAAAGAGATCTGACATGATTATATTGTTGTACCTTCTCCAAAAGGTTAATTACAACATTAATTATGAATTTAAATTTATGTTTATGTTTAACAATGCATATTAAAATCAAATACAACTTCATAGATCTGTTATAGAGATAGTTTTGAGAAACAAAGTTTAGATTTGCACAAGAGATATAGATATTAGTTTGCACCTAAAAGCTAAGTGAAACTGAGTAGGTCAAAGGTGTGGTATTCCCTAGACTAGATTGGTTTTAATCTAATTTTTTTGATTCTATGACAACAATGACAATTACCAAAGCTCTCAGATAGGTATATTAGCCCAGATCTGAGACTAAAAGTGCTACTATTTTTCCAATTTTGTAAATTGTGACTTAATGTAATGAACTAGGGTTTAAAAAAAATTAAAATTGATATGATTCTTAACCAAATCATGCACTAATTTAGAAAATTCAGAAAATTTCTCTAAAGATCTAATTTATTTCAAAACTAAAAATGAATAATAATGCACCAAATTAAATGAATAACACTTTCTTTTCAAATGCAAACACACCTTTTTGCAATCAAAATGTGATCTAATTTTTTAAATTTTTAAATATTTTTCCTTAGTGTTTCAAATCTATAGAGTTCTAATTGAAAATAAAAATATTTAATTGATGTAGGAAATGTTAGGTTCATCAAAATGTTTAATTGAGAAAGGGATCCTAGGTCTAGTTCTTAGATCACTAAAATCAACCCTTTTCCAATTTAATATTAGAAGCCAAATCAACAAGGGTGGGAGATTGGTTGACAACCTAAAAGGAGAGAAAATATGCCTTGGATTTGTTTCTTTTATTGTCTTGGAAATTGATTGAAATTAAGGTGGATTTATTGAAGTAATTTAACTATGTAACCTAATCTAAAAACATAATTTTTCTACATTGAAAAAATATAAATTTAGGAAATAGAAAGCATATATGAGGAGGGTGGAGTACTATGCACCTATCACATGAATCTAGAGCTAAAATGACTGGTCTAGAGCATGGTGCACCCAAAATTAGACTTCTTTTTAGGATTTTATTTTCCAAGCCTATGATCATTGGTCTGTACTTTGTAATTTTTCTCTATAACTTTTTTTCTTTGGATCTGAACTTGCAAAACCACAAAAAAGAGGGGAAAGGGAGTGGCTATATAGGATTTTTCTTAATTCAAACTCTCATTTTGGTATTTCTACCTCCACAAATAGCTAATTGATTTACTGATAAAAAGTTTGTGATCTTAACCTTAAATGCATCTAAGGCTCTATTCAGCTAAAATTCTAAAAACCCTACTCAAATTTGTTTGAGAAGGATTCCTAAATGACATAAATGAGATCAACTCAAGAGAAAGTGAAATATCCTAGGAAATCTAAAATGCTACAATACTTTGCTTAGGGCAGCAAGGAGATCAAATTCTAAAGATAAGAACACTCTCAAAACAAGTCATTAGGTTCTTGCAAGATCCTAAAGCTATCTCCAAAACATAGATTCCATCATGCCCTTCCATTGGCATCAAACTTCCATCATTGTGACAGCTTGAATAAATCTTTAAATTCTTTTTGAAAACCTATAATAATGACTGTATTTTGGCATAATCTTGCTTCTTAATTTTGAAACAATAATTCATGTTTATACAGTGGAACTTAGAATAAATTAAAGTGTAGACTAACTCATTTAATTTTGAATTTTCAGGATTAATTTATCGCCAAAGTCAAAATTTGAAATTACATCTTCAAAATTAGTGATAAAAAAATAAGAAATTAAGTTTGTTAGTTAAAATAGTTGGTCTAGGCCATGGGGCGCCGTAGACTAGATCTTTCACACTAAAAAAAAATTAATTTGGGTGTTTAAGGTTTGCTATAATCAAGACCTCTTGATGGTGAGAGCACTTTTTAGAGTTGATTTGATGATGTTTGATCAATAAAACATTTTCTAAGGTAGTATAGAAACATTCTCATGGGTTGATAGGAAGTATTAGGGCTAGGGAATGCCTACAATGTATAAATGGAAAGGTCACTAAAGTGAGTTCCAAATAGAGCTTGATATTGTACTTTCACCTAAGAGGGAGTAGTTTTTTTTATGCTACAATTTTGTACATGAGATATTACTAGAATGAAAGTATTAATGGATAATGAAAATTTGAGTATGCTCTTCTCTTGTATCATATGAAAACTTGGAGAATAAAAAAAACCTAATAGAAATACCAAATTTTGGGGTTTTCTCTTTGTGTCTTTATGTTGTAGCTTAGTTTTGGTGCAAGTTGGTGCAAATAAGAGCTCACTGTTGAGTTCAAAGAGTCCAAGAATTTTTTTCCTTTTGTTTATGTAACATAGAAGAAGAGGGAACCCTAAGTTCAATTCACAAAACCTAGGATTAATTTCCTCATTTTTCAAGGGTACTTTAGGATGCAAATCAACAAGGTATTTGGATTAAATTTCAGCCATGAAGGTGAGTCAATCAAACTTGGATTTGATCCTTTTGAACCTTGGAAATGGATTGGAATTGGTTTGAATTGATTAACCTAATTAGACTATGTTCCCTAGTATGAAAATAGAAAGATTCTGATAACTGATAGACAATAATAGAGATTTGTAGGCAAATTTGGGAAGGGCAGAGTGTTGTGTACCTATCATATAAATTTGTATCATTTATAAACAGGAGGAAATACGAACCCAAGGGTGTCTCTATCTTTGTAGGGGCGTCTTGGATCTATTTTTGTAATCTGATGATGTTGGATTTGAGCTCCCAATTCTTGCTTGCAAACTTGCACTACTAAATTTGACACCATTTTCTGACAGATGTTTGTCGGTCGTTTGACAAATATTTGTCAAACAAGCGATGAAATGATGAAAATATTTTCGTTGCTATTTTTTCGTCGAAATAACGACGTAAATTCATTGGTTGTCGGCATCATAAAATAACTTAGACTATCGACGAAAACTTTGTGTACCCATTGATGAATTACACCAGAAGTTCGTCGCTATTTTGATGAAATGGGCAAGGAGTAGAATCGAAACAACACCAAAATTTCATCGAAAGTGCAACGAAATGGGAAAGTAGTAGTGTTGAAACAACACCAAGAGTTCATCGAAAATGCGATGAAATGGGCAAGGAGTAGCATCGGAAGAACACCAAAAGTTCGTCGAAAGTGCAACGAAATGGGCAAGTAGTAGCATCGAAATAACACCAAAAGTTTGTCAAAATTGCAATGAAATGGGCAAGGAGTTACGACAAAAACCTTCATCACAGCTATAGCAACTTCGTTGAACCTTTTCGGTGATTCGTTGGTGGGTTTCGTCAAAATTGTGACGAAGCAATGCAATTTTTTTTAAAAAAAAAATATTCGTGGAAATGTACCATCGCAAAGACCGATGACTAATCATACATAAAGACTGCATATTGGTTTGATGCTTCAAACGATGCATTTCTTATATTGAAAAGTGCATTACCTTATTGAGCTTCTCTTTGTTTTGAGAATAGTTTAATATTCTCTACTTAACAGGGCCAACCACGTGACGGTGGAAGCTCATTTGCCCCCCCCTCACATCACTCTCAATTCACCATACCCAATCATATAACATTAATCATTCATTCATCCATTAATAGCATATAACATTCATTCATTCATCCATTAATAACATATTCACATTCATTCATTAACATATAATATTCATTCTTTCAGTTTTTACATATTATAAAAAATATGGTTGTCATGATATGATTACAATCACTTTTTTTTTTGTTTCTTTTTTAAAGCTACATAAAGCTAAAGTGGAGTATTGTTTTCTAAATCAATATTTGTCCCCCCTTTAGTTGTTTTTCCCTCTGCTCGTGATCTTAATGTACGCCTAGTTGTCTGCTCATGACATGGACGCCACTGCAAGGGGGGTCTGCTGCAATAAGAAAGAAATGTTAAACTGATATGTTTTATTATTATTGTTACAAGTATTTCATTAATTAAAAGAACATTAGAGTGGTTCTCTTTACCGATGGGTCCACATCATGTTCTGAACTTTTGTTATAGACTCATGCTCAACATGTTGAACACCCTCTAAATCCTAATATGTAGTTGAAACACGAAAGGTTACATTAATTAATACACCAATTGAAATTAAATATGTTTAAGAGAACATGAGGGTGGTCCTCTTTACGATGGGGCCACATCATGTTCCTGATCTTCTCTAGCCTGATCATGCTCAACACATTGATCACGCTCTACATGCTCTAAAGTTGAAACACGAAAGGTTACATTAATTAATACACCAATTGCAATTAAATATATTTAAAAGAACTTTAGAGTGGTCCTCTTTACCTAATGGGGCCACATCATATTCTTGATCTTCTCTAGCTTGCTCATGCTCAACATGTTGATCACACTCTACATGCTCTAAAGTACTGTGATGCACACCATGACCTTCATTTGCACATTGTGCTCCACCCTCACCAGGCTGCATTCCAATGCCATGTGCAGTATTATCATTACTTGAATGTTTAAAACAAATAGGCATGTAATTACTTTATGGTGGAAATTAATATTGAATAGATTGCACAAGTATTCAATTTTAAATAAAATTTATTGAGTTTATTTACTTGCGTGTCAGATGCAATGGAAGATTGTGTTTGCCCAATCAAGACTCGTAGGCATTCAGCCACGGCTCCATAGCCTTGCTGGAAGGCAATCTTTAGGTCCTCTTCTATGGGAACTTTGTTGAATTCAGAGCCCTACATTTTTGCATAAGATCATGAATTTTGCTTATATGGTGTGATAAAGCCAAAATTGTTTTCAATTTATTATAATTTGGATGCAATATTTCATTTATTGATACTTACAATTCGTGCGGCTAATTTCATATAACCACCAGAGCCAAGTTTGTGTTGCCTATGCTTTTCTAGTCTTGCCTTTGTAGCCTTCGATGTGTCGGGCAGCCTATGAAAAGTTTGAAATACATTAGATTATGTAAAAAGAAAGAGTAATTAGTATATAATTACATTGTTGATAGTATCACACATAGCAGCATTAATCATTTGGGGGAAAAATTGGCAAACCAAAAGTTCAATATTTTTTGAAAAATGGGGGAAAAATTGGCAAACCAAAAGTTCAATATTTTTTGAAAAAATGGGTAAAAAATGGGGAAAAGATCGGGAAAAAATAGGATTTACAAAAAAACACAAAAATTTAAAGAAAAACAGTTAGAAACTACTTTTTAAAAAAAAATTAATGGCATTTCCATAGCATACAGACATTGAGAGCAAATAAAATATAGGTTTCAATCCATGAATTATAGAAAATAGATTTTTGTTGGTCATATTCATATCATTGATTACATTGCACAAAACATACTACAACTGCATAAATATTAGATGGTGACAGTTGTCTATGCTACCACATTTTTCATACATGTCTACCAAAGCATTTTATCAAACAGTTCACTACCTTGTTATGGCTAAAATCCTAAAATAGGTGCTTTTGAACAAGTTATGGATGCTTGGAAAAAATCTATCAAAGCATAATAGTAAGCAATAGCATAGACAAGGTAGTGAACTATTTCAAAAATTCCTCAAAGAAATGTGGTCTCATGGTGATGGAATGCCATGACAATCCATAACAATTTGCTTGTCATGGCATTTGTTATGGCATTCCATCACCATGAACTCCACGACACAACATTTTCAAATAGTTCAATACCTTTCTATCTTTGCCACAACCCATACATGTCTACCAAAACATTTTATCAAGCGGTTCAAGCGCCTTCATGCTATGGCTAAAAGTAAAACCTAAAATAGGTGCTTTCGAGACAAGCTATGGATGCTTGGAAAAAAATCTACCAAAGCATAATAGTAGCAATAACATAGGCCAGTGAGTAAGATTGTTTTGAAAAAATTCCTAAAAGAAATCTGATCTCAGGTGATGGAATGCCATGACAATCCATAGCAATTTGCTTGTCATGGCATTCATCATGGCATTCCATCACCATGAGACTACATTTCTTTAAGGACATTTTTCAAGCGGTTCCTTTGCCTTGTCTATATGCTCTTGCATTTTTCATACATGTCTACCAAAGCATTTTATCAAATGGTTCATTTGCCTTGCTGCTATGGCTAAAAGCATAAAACAAGTGCTCAAACAAGCTATGGATGCTTGGAAAAAATCTATCAAAGCATAATAGTAAGCAACAAGCCATGGTCTCATGTTTTTTTTGCGTGAAAATCAGCTCAATTTTATTCACGTTTTTTTGCAGATTTTAAACACGTTTTTTTTGGCAATTTTGCAATTTGAAACGAAAAAAATCATTGACCAAAAAGTCAACAATTTTTTCAAAAAATCAGGGAAAAAATCGTCCAGCCTGCAGATTTTTTTAAAATCATGATTAATTGGGATTTTTTGCAATTTATGCTTCTATATCACATACCTTCCTTGGCCCGGTGGTGACTTTCCTTTTTTCTTTTCAGCCTTCTCCTTTCCATCGGACACCAGGTCCTTCCACTCCCTCTCCAGAATCATGGGGGGATGCTCGTACTTTTTGTTCTTCTCTAAATATGACCTATATTAGTCCCTCGCATACTTTAGATAGGTACCAACTTTCTTAAGGACCTTGGTTCGGTTGAATGTTTTATCACCGAACAACACAGCTAAACGGTTAATGAGCTCATCTTTTAAATATTGATTTTGGGCATTCCACTGTGTACGTATGGTGGGTCAGAAAAGATCGATTGTAATATCACTTAGATGTTTATAAAAAACATCATTTCTTGTAAAATGATCATGGGATCATTAGTCTAAAAAGAGTGATCAATAAATAATTTTCATGTGGATTATATATAATAATAATTAAAACATTTTAAAGTACATGGGACCTTCTCTATCTTTATGGGAGCGAAATCCTCGGTCACCACAAGTGTGACCGGCAATGTTCCCATGCTAGTAATACGCGAAGATCCAGGAAATGCTGCTAAAACTTATCCACCACCCAGTACTAGTGGCCTCTACATCCCAATTTACATGTCTGATGCATGTTTTGAGTATGTATTCCGGCCTTTAGAGGGTGCATTAGCGGATGTCGCATGGTATGTGTTGCCGACATTTTTAGAGCGACAATATAGGCATGGATGATGATGGGGTGAGATGATTGATGTATCGTAGGAAGATGGGATGGACACTTGTACCAACCCTTACTCCTCGAGAAGCACTTGCAGTACCCTGATCATGGCCAGGAGCATCATTAGGAGGCAAATAACCTTGTAAAAACAACACATATTTTAGTTCATGACATAAAAGAGTACAAAATATAAAACCATGAATGAACTTATGTTATAATTAAAGACCTCATGACAACTTACTTGCAATTTTTGTAATCTCTCAGTCAATACTTTAACCCTCTCTCTTAACTCATCTGTTTGAGGCACTATGAACATCAACTTAGCCATTTCTTCATTGCATTTTTTTTGGAGCTTCTTTATCGTATCGAGAGGGTTTGTTGAATAAGTGATGTCATCATCACAAAATATTGACTACACCTCACTATGGATGCTCTCCTCTAATGCTGGTGCCTTTCCCCGATCAGTCGACTGCAACAAGAGTATTAAAAACATTATCGAAATTAACCCAAAAAACTTATAAAAAAACATAATAATAAAATATTTTGCTTGTATCTAATTTGTACAATTACAATGAGGTAAACCTGTCAAGTAGAAGTGCCTGAAGATACATCACGATCTGTGCTCTGGTCCAGAGCCTTCTCCATACGATCAATGTCCCCCTGTGACAAAAATTAAATATAAAAAAATATTACCGAAATGAAACCAATAGACTTATAAAAAAAAATATAAGAATAAAATGGTATATTGGAGTCATTAATTGGAGGTTGGGTAAAATGGTACATAGTACGTACCACCCCCATAGTAGCTATGTTTGTAACTAAGTGATTCAAATTGTAATCGATTAGCAACTCTTCCCCTGCAGTTATTGATTTTATCGCACATACAAATACACAGTTTCCCTCGCACGCCTCAAATATGCAATTGGGTTGCTTATTTGTTGACCCAGGTTGTGTACTGTTTATAAACCCTACAATATTCCCTGATGCTTTTGGCCTTTCGTCAATGTACATAGCCACTCCTTTATTTTGATCCTTATCTTTTAGTTGTATATAATTTGGTGACAGTGCATACCTACGCATACTTCGTGTATATCGAACCAGTTGCATCCAATCTTTGAAACTGTAATAAAGTCCAACATACTCCAATTCAATAAATTTTTCGTAATAGACCTTTATGTTTCTGTAGATGTTTGTACCTCAAAGGCACCTCAACTTTGCCTATGCTCTCATCATCATAAGAACATGACCCCCCTTCAGCAAGAAAAAATTCCATGCATTTACAGAATTTTCTTCTAATCTTTTGACCTCTAGTTGATCTCCCTCTTTTAGACATACTACATGTCTCGCTTTCCTCTTCTCTTCCTGAATTTCCCTTGCTGAGGAAGACAGATCTAAAAATACCTATTTGGTGGTACCTGCACTCATAAGGATGTTGGATGAAGTCATTTCATGGTGATGTGATCCCAAGGTGACATTATGATTAATCTATCATTTCATCGCTAGAATTTCACAAGTTATAAGGTAATCAAGTCTTGATAGATTGCAAGCTATTGTTACTACCGTCCAAATGTGTCCATCACAAATCAAATCTACTTAACATTTTCACTGCCAAACTTTGTAACAAGTGTTAAATGTGACTATGGTCCACCAGTTACACAACCAAGGCCTCAAATGTATTCTCTAATTATAATCAAAGGACTTTTGCTCTTCATTCAAGTAAATAAACTTGAAGGGAAACACCACCAAGTGTTTTATTGGACACCTACATGACTAAAAATAGCAGCAAATTTACATTTAATTTCCATATGTCTTAAGTGGTTAATGGGGAGGGAGTGTGTACTAGGCCTAGTTAAGTCATCATAATTTACGCTTTGGCAATAATTTTTTTCAAGTCATATTAAATCTTCCTATGTCTAATTGCTAGGAGATTTTTGGTATGTTTTAAGGTAGGATAATTGATGAAAGAGCCCAAAGACTAGCCTTTCTCCATGGTATCCAAGTACACATAGCAATGGTCTTCTCTTATACGGTTGGACATGATTCAAAGAACTTAGCTAGGAATTAATCATTTAACCTAAGGTTTTCTCATAATGCCATCATTGGAAAAGTATGATCAAATTCTTCTATTATGAAGAATTGGTCTATGTACCTCTAGTAATCACTATAAATGTTTGTAAGGATAAAATGACTAATTGCATCAGGTAGGAGATAATCAACTTTGAGTTCTTCAAAGATTATATTCCTTTATTCATAATTTTTAAGGGTTGTGTGTGGAGGAGGTTATCACTACCAAGAGGGGAGGAGACCTTTCCTTGTATTATTTTATAATTTTCATTATTCTTATTTATTTTACACCTACATTTACAAATACACATACATATGCATTTATTGTTTTCATTTATTTCTCATGTAGTTTAATAGTTTGATCGATTTCATATTATATGTGTTGAAGACTTTAGAATTTCAATTACATTAATTTATGGATATGTTGTATCTATAACACTACAAAACCATATGCTCTTTGCATTTACACTTGCATTTAGAAATACACATTTATATACATAGATATAGATTTATTTAATGATATGTTGCATTTATTGTTCTAGGAGAGCATCCAATAATTGCATTTTCATTTACATTTAAAAATACATATACATACATATGTGTGTGTGTATATCATTCATATTCAGTGTTCAAAAACAACCCATTAGGTCTACACATGGATAAAAATTCATAAAATCATATCTCCCATACATGTTTTGTTGAAACCTAGGCTTGAACCTCTCATTTCACATGCTTTTCTTCACAAAACTATTGAGGACAATAGATATACCTTCTTTATTTCTCATCCTATGCCCTATTCATGCATCCTACAATTACAACAGTATCCATGGGGCCTCTTACACAAGTTACAGTAATTACAAAAATTGTAAGAGCCACTTTATATCATGTTTGGACTACAAAACCCTGAAAAATAGGGTAACTCAGATTATGATTTGTTGGTGAGATGTGTGGAAAAAATCATTAGCACCAACTCATTCTTGGAGTCTTTTGAAAGAGAAGTGAATCAGGTGGCAGTTAATTACAAACCTTATAGTGTCAAGGTGAATGAGGTGATCAATTTTGATTGGCCAATTGATGAAGAGTACCTGAAATGGGTAAATGTATATTTAACTGAGGAAGAGTTGAAAGGAGTAGGCTGCTAATGGTTGACAAATCAACTGTTACAGTTACAACAGATTCTAGTTTTGTTTTTGGTGACAGTTAGGCACAAAATTCTTGAAGTTTTTTGTTGCTGCATCAACCATTCTCAGCGAGCACAATGAACAAGAAGATTCTCTGGGGAGATTGTTGTTGTAACAAATTTTGGAATATCACAATGCGGTCCAATTGGTGGTGACACGTGTTCTTTCTGGCTTGATGCTTGTTTGCTCCTTTTTCTATAAGAAGGATTTCAAGGCCAAAAGTATGGGTTGGCAAGTTAGATATTTTTGGTCGAGTCTAGATGAAGTTGCAGAGAAAATTGTAAAGTCTAATGGTTTTAGGGAAAATGCAATTTAGGTTTTGAGTCATTCTATAGTAGGTTTTGAATTCATGGGGATTTGATGTTTTATGATAGTACTGACATTTGAATTGATATGATTAATTCAAACTCATGTCTCTCCATTGTACAAGCATATTTGAATTTTGAATAAAATGATCAAGGTTTGTTTCGTTCATCTCACTGTTGTGGTGTGTATGATTCTTGTTTTAGGTTTAATTCAAGGAATTAATTAAAATGCTTGAATGGTATTGTAGGTGGAGATGTTCTATATAAGCTATTTTATTTTTTCTGTCTTATCTTATACCATTTTACAAGAATGGGGGTGCCAATGTACGGGAAGATCTTTGGAAACTAGGCATGAAAATTGAAGGTTAAAGAGAATGGGGGTGCCAAAATTATAGTACTTATTGCCCTTGGTTGTTGATTTTCCCTGAGTGCCCTCAACCTCATCCTCGGCACTGGTATTGACCTTGTTTTCACTCCTCCAAACTCTTCCTCGGCGCTGATATTGACCTTGTTTTCACTCCTCCAAACTCTTCATCAGCGTTGGTATTGACCTTGTTTTAACTCCAAACTCTTCCTTGGCACTGGTATTGACCTTGTTTTCACTCCTCCAAACTCTTCATCGGCGCTGGCATTGAACTTGTTTTAACTCCAAACTCTTCCTCGGCACTGGCATTGACCTTGTTTTCACTACTCCAAACTCATCCTTAGCGTTGGCATTGACTTTTCACTTCTCCAATTTGACGAGCTACAACCTAGTTTCATTAGCTTTTATAGTATATTAATTAAGCTCAAAATTTTGCACCATTTAGCTAGGTTTTAATATTCTACAATATAGTTAAGTATATATTAGCTATATTTTACATAATAAATAATATAATTATTCAACTTATTATAATTATATATTATATTCTTTAAAAAAATTATTAAATCATTATAAAATTATTATAATTAATAATTAATAATAAGTATATTTTATATAATACAAAATATAATTAATATAATATATATTTAATATAATAGTAATATATATTTAATATAATAGTAATATATATTAATATGAGAGAGAGAAACTAAATTTTGATTGGTTGTTTCATTTCAACAATCCAAGGATGGCATATGTCCTTGGGGAGTTATGCTCAAGGTAGCATGCCATTTGATTAAAGATATGATAATTCTCCTTTAAGACCTCTTCAATGTACCCATTGCACAGTTAAGGAGAAAAAGATAAATATAGGGAAGAAAATATAGAGAGAAAGGGAGATAATGACAAACATACAAATAGAAAGGGAGACAAAGAGATAGAGAGGGGTAGAGAGATAAGGATGAATAGATAGCTCTATAGGGAGGGTGATTGATATATCTCTTCTTGTCGCTCTCTATATCTCTATATCTCCCACTATCTATGTCACTCCAGCCTCTTCCCCCCTTTATCTATTGAGCTATCTCTCCCTCTCCCCCCTTTCTCTCTCATTCACTCCATCTCTCCCTCCATCTCTCCTACTCTATATCTCTATCTCTATTTCTCTTTTTATCCCCCTCTCACTCCTCTCTCTATCTCTTTCTATCTATGTCCTTTCTCTCCCTCCCTATCCCCCCTATCCATCGACTCCTATATCTCCACCTCTTCCTTTCTCTTCCCATATATCTCCATCTCTCTTTCTCTTCCCATATATCTCTATCTCTCTCTCTTTCTTTCCCCATATATTAACTAAGAAGCCATGCAATCATACGATAGTATATGTTGGTAAAACTATAATAGTGTTTTATTAAACTTCTAAGTAACACTTATCTTTCTAATGTCAAGAAGCATTCTTATAAAAATAGTGTTTTATTAAACTATAAGTAGATTGTTGTCACCACTCTTCATTCAACATGAAATGCCAAATGTAGCAATTTTTTTTTGCTTTTGTCAAGTTTCATTAACCAAGCTATTTATGGGTTGAATAAAGTTGTGTTATGACCCTTTATCTCTTTAAAATAATTAGACAATATTAGTGAGATTAGGAAGGGGAGAAACTAAACTCCTTCAAAATAGGGGTAGTTGTGGGTTTGTTGGTTTTCTTTGTCTACCATATACTTAGTTCCTCTAGGATAAATAAGTCACTTTAGATCATTTTCTTAGTTGTGTATCCTAACTAATATAGAGTAAGCTTTTTCATTTTAATTGACTACTACATAATAGTTTATGTGTTGAAAGAATTGTTTCCATTGTTTGTAGTTTTTACATTGGAATACAAATCATATTTAATTTCATGCTAATATACTTCTTTCATAAAGATATTTGTTTGAAATAAGTGCTTCATAACCCATCTAATCAAATCATAATTAACCTATAAAAAATGCAATAGGAATTTTCTAAAGAAAAGAACACTTGACCCAATCAAAAGTGTATGGCCTTCAAAGAAAGGAGTGATCCACCTTAGCAATAACAACTACCTGATTTAGACCTGGGTATGTGCAGGATCATGATGAGCCAAAAAGTGGCAACATGAAAAAAGTAGCATTTTGAACTCGCCAAAAAATGCAAAAATCCCGAGTTGAATTTTTTTGGGGGTTGGCTATCAATACATTGCTGCATAGCAATGCCCAAGCCAAAGTACTACAAATCGGATATCCGATTTTTTTTGGATTTCCAATTCGTGTCTAATATCTAATTTCGGATATCCGATTTTTTTTGGATTTCCAATTCGTGTCTAATATCTAATTTGAAAAAAAATATTAAAATGTAATATTTTGGTGCTATAAATTGGATATCCAATTTTTTCACACATATACCCAAGAGTAATTAGAAGGTCAAGGGTGGGAAAGAGAGAGAGAGAGGGAG